>PVJC01029212.1:0-22047 GCA_004026665.1 Murina feae
TGTTGGGGATGCGTGAAGAGACTGGACAATAATTGTACACCTATGGATGAGGACAATGGGGGGGCAAGCTCAGAGGTTGGTGTGGGAATTGGGAGGAGGGGAGCTATGGGGGAAAAAAGAGGAACAATTGTAATAATCTGAACAATAAAGATAAATTTAAAAAAAAAAAGTAGGTGGGATCTCAATACCAGATATCAAGCTGTATTACAAAGCCACTGTTCTCAAAAGTGCATAGTACTGGCACAAGAACACACACACAGATCAATGGAATAGAATAGAGAACCCAGAAACCACTATGCTCAATATATATTTGACAAAGGAGGCAAGACCATACAATGGAGTCAAAACAGTCTCTTGAGTAAATAGTGCTGGAAAATTTGGTCAGACACATGCAAAAAAATGAAACTAGACCACCAACTTACACCATACACAAAAACAAACTCAAAATGGATAAAGGATTTAAACGTAAGATAGAAAAGCATAAAAATATTAGAGAAATCCACAGGTAGCAAAATCTCAGACATATGCCAAAAGAATTTCTTCACTGACATGGCTTCTAGCTCAATGGAAACTAAAGGGAAAATAAACAAATGGGACTACATGAAAATAAAAAGCTTCTGCACAGCAAAAGAAACCATCAACAAAACAACAAGAAAACCCACTGCATGGGAGAACATACTTGCCAATGATATCTCTGATAATGGTTTAATCTCCAACATTTATAGGGAACTCATACAACTTAACAAAAGGAAGATGAACAACCCAATCAAAAAATGGGCAACGGACCTAAATAGACACTTTCAAAAGAGGACATACATAAGGCTGAGAGACATATGAAAACATGCTCAAAGTCACTACTCATCTGAGAGATGCAAATAAAAATGACAATGAGGTACCATCTCACACCTGTCAGAATGGCTGTCATCAACAAATCAACAAATGACAAGTGCTGACGAGGATGTGGAGAAAAAGGAACCCTCGTTCACTGCTGGTGGGAATGCAAACTGGTGCAGCCACTATGGAAGACAGTATGGTGTTTCCTCAAAAAACTAAAAGTGGAACTTACATTTGACCCAGTGATCCCACTTCTACAACTATATCGCAAGAAACTAGAAACACCAATCAGAAAGGATATATGCACCCCTATGTTCATAGCAGCACAATTTACCATAGCTAAGATTTGGAATCATCCTAAGTGCCCATGAGCAGATGAATGGATTAAAAAACTGTGGTACATCTACATAATGGAATACTATGCTGCTGTAAAAAGGAATGCGCTCCTACCATTTGCAACAGCATGGATGAAGCTGTAGAGCATTATGTTAAGTAAAATAAGTCAGTCAGAGAAAGATAAATATCACATGATCTCAATCATTTGTGGATTATAATGAACAACATAAACTGATGAACAAAAACAGATCTAGAGACAGAGAAGCATCGATCAGATGCTCAAACCTCAGAGGGAAGGTAGGGGAGGATGGGCGTGAGCGGGAGAGATCAACCAAAAAACATATGCATGCATATAAGCATAAGCAATGGATGTTGACAACAGGGGGTGAGTGTGAGGGCAGGAGTGGGGGGATGAGGGGACATTGGGGGGATAAAGTCACATGTGTAATATCTTAATCAATAAAGGGATAGAAAAAAATGAATTTTAATTGTAAGAACTTCATCTTTGTTTATCTTGTCTATCAGTCTAAGCAATATAATACTACTGAGTATTTTATTTAACTAAACTACCCTGAGCTATAAGATCACTTTTTAATAGGCTGCATACATGGATGTGTTCTGTAAACTGTAAAGCACTACATGAGATAGAATGTATGTATAAATGTCAAGTAGTTTGGAAATATCAAACTGAACTTAGTAAAAAGTAGGGCTTCTGGAAAGTATTTGGCAATCATCCCAATCTTAGCTGTAATAACTGCAACTTTAGAATAGATGAATTTTACAATAAGTGACTGAATGCCCCAATATCATAGAATACAATGCTTCCTAACCAGTAGGTACTCAGTAAAGGTTCTCTAAATGACTAACATTAAAAATAATAATGTTTCTTATATTGCTTCAGTTATACATTCTTTAGCTAACCCTGTTTTTGTTGAATGAGTACAGTAAATTATTGGTTATTTAAATGTACGAACCCATGACAACTATACAGAACAAAATACAATTGCCTTGACCCCTCTCAATACGTTTGTTTTTAATTTTTCCTAAGAGAACCATTATTATGAACCATTCAAACTCATAAAAATACGCAGAAATCTTCTTCAGAGTCTCCTGAAATATCTCGGCATCTAATAAGCTATTACTCTCTCCATTATAACTTCACTTTCTTATACAAGTAAATAGTATCTTAATTCCAAAAATGAAAAAGCAATGTCTTGAACCATTTTTCTTTTCAAGATTTGCGCTGTATTTCAGTTATCCTAAGAGGTACAGAGACTTTTATGAACTAGCCTTGATTCTTAACCATTATTTCTTTCATTGTTTACTTAAGTAAGGTATTCCAAATTCCAAGTAACTAATTCAAAATGAAAAATTTCAGAACAAAACATATTCATTACTTGACATTCAGTTGTTTTTTTTAGTTTCTTTAAAGCTAGTTGCTGCTCATGAGAACAGGAGGTCTATTAGTGAGCTATGATCAAACTTCCACCCACAAATCAATAGCATAGGTAACATGGAGAATGAAACAGTACAGAATTATGAAGTAGAAGCAAGGTAGTAACTAATTCAAATCAGGACAGAATCTGACACAGAGTGCTATATGATAGAAAGAAACAATGGATAGTAAAAAGATACTCATATTTTAAGGCATCAAGTTCAGGCAGAGTATGAGGATATGAGATTGTATCACTAAAATGTGAGGAGTGTGCAGTTTGTCCCTCTCATTACTCTATAACTTTGAACTTGATGAAAGCACATTCAATTTAAAAGTCTAGTTTTGCGGGTAGACCAGCAATTCTCAACCTGTGGGTTGCGACCCCTTTGGGGGTCGAACGACTCTTTCACAGGAGTCACTTAAATACATCCTGCATATTAGGTATTTACATTATGATTCATAACAGTAACAAAATTACAGTTATGAAGTAGCAATGAAAATAATTTTATGGTTGCGGGTCACCACAACATGAGGAACTGTATTAAAGGGTCATGGCATTAGGAAGGTTGAGAACCACTGGCCGATAGACTGATATTCACTACCCTCCCCTACTTCTACTTCTTTTCCTTTCTTTTTTTTCCCTCTTTTTGTTAACTTCATTGGGGTGACATTGGTTAATGTGATCATATAGGTTTCAGGTTTATATAGGTTTCTATGTTACGAGATCTATGTATTGTCTACCTCTTCTCAATTTCTTATTGGTTGCCCTTAACTTATGGGACTTGATCTCTTTAATTTTCACTTGGTTTTTAACTTTTCATTTAGCCCTATAGCTGAACTCTTTAAGACCATTATCCTTTATCTTACTGGTTTTCTATTCTTTTGCACAGAATTAGCCTTGCTTTCTAGAAACACAATGGAACCCTGTACACTCCTAAGACTAAGACACTGACATAACATTAGCGTTAAGGATGGAAACAACCAAAGACAATAATAGCATTCTTTCCTGCCTCCCTGACCCCACTTCTATTAAATTATCCTCTGAAGCCCTCACCCTGAACAAATGATTTTCAAAATGCATTGGTTTTTTTAAGAATGTTCATTACCACATAGATGTTAAAACAGTTACTATATAAATGGGCTAAAAAAAGTTCACTTAATAGACTGACAATAAATAACATGAATCTGAATTAGGATCATTAAGGCTTTTTCTCTTGATATAATTCAAATCCATGCAGTAGGAAAGTATTAGGGTAGACTTGTTCTCTAGTACAAAAGTATCCTTGCAATATAATACTGCCCATTTTTAATGATTTTAACCTATATGTAAAGATATTTAATGGAATTGAAAATCCTGTGACTATTACATCTTTAGAAAACAAATGTTCTACACTTCACAGAAAAAAAACTACAAAAATTGTGTTCATGGGCCACAATACTATTTTCAATCAACTGAAAATTAGTATTGTTCTATGACAAGATGGACAAAATTGGTACTTACCTTTGATACCAAATCAATATTAAATTTCCTGCCTTCTTTAACAATTTGTGAGTAAGTAATCCTATTTTTCTTTGGTTGTTTTGCGATGTCTTCTACTATAGGCACATTTTCACTTGTTCCCTCTTTTGAAGTTGACAGCATACACGTTTTATCACAACCGTTTTCCTTCACCCTGGTCTCTGCAATATCATTTACTTCTAGAGCACTCCCTGGAGGTTGTTCTGTGAGCACTTCACTGCTCACAGTGCTTAATGATTCATCTTCTGTAGGCAGGCAGGCAGAATTCGCAGCTTCTGTGTAGTTCGCAGATGTCATTGAAGAGTGATTTTTCTGCAGTGCACCAGCCTCTTCGACACCTTCATGCATATCCTGACTAATGAGAAATTATAATAACAATCAATACCACATTTTTTATAATTGTACTTGGTTGCATTTTTATATTTTAACTTGTAGTGACAATTTTTATTTCTTTACCCCATTGAATCTTATCAAGTTCACTGTATGTTTTGCCTTCTATGACCCACACATTAAACAATCATCTGCTCAGGTTTCAATACAATGTGAAACATAATTAAGATTTGTGACTCAGTGGTTGAGCATCGACCTATGAACCAGGAAATCACGGTTCAACTCGTGGTCACGGCACATGCTCGGGTTGCTGGCTCAATCCCCAATAGGGGCGGACAGGAGGCAGCTGATCAATGATACTCTCTCATCATTGATGTTTCTACCTCTTTCCCTCTCCCTTCCTCTCTGAAGTCAGTAACAATATATTTTTTTTAAAAAGATTTTAAAAACACAAATATTTCAGGGTTTAGCAGACTGTGTCACAGTACATTTTTGAGAATTATTTTGCCTTTTTTAAAATTTCCTTTTTATTAAATGTATTGGGGTGACACTGGTTAACACAATTATATAGGTTTCAGGTATACAATACAATGCATTATCGGTATACTGTATTGTGTGTTTACCACCCAAGTCAAGTCCCTGTCCATCACCATTTATCCCCCAGATACCCTCCTCCATGTGCCTCCTCTGGGCAATCACCACACTGTTGTCCTTGTACGTGAGTTTTTTTTTCTCTTTTAAAGCAGACAGGTGAACTATATTTTTAAAACAAAACAAAATAGTGCTCAAGAACTAATAGCAACTCACATGTTAAAATGGCTATTATCAACAAGACAAGTAATAAGAAATGTTGGAAATGTTGTGAAAAAAAGAGAAGCCCTTATTCACTGGAGGTGGTAATGTAAACTGGCACAGCCACTATGGAAAAGAGTAGGGTGTTTCCCCACAAAATAAAAAATAGAGTTACCACATGACTCAGTAACTCCCCTTTTGGGTATCTATGAAAAAAATTGGAAAACATTTACCTGTAAATATACGCACCCCTATGTTCACTGCAGCATTATTCAGTGATTAAGACATGGAAACAATCGAAGTGCCCTTCAGCAGAGAACTGGATCAAGAAGATATGATACATATACACAATGGAATGCTACTCAGCCATAGGAAAAGATGAAATACTGCCATTTGCGCAACATGGATGGACCTTAAGAATATTATGTTAAGCGAAATAAGACAGTCAGAATAAGCTAAGAACCATATGATTTCACTCAGTTGTGGGATATAAACCTGACACTCACAGATATAGACAACAGTATGGTGGTTACCAGAGGGAAGGGAGTGGGGGTAGAAATGGGTAAAGGAAGTCAATTATATGGTGATGGAAGATGATTTGATTGTGGATGATAGGCACACAATGCAATAAACAGATCATGTATAGCAGAAATGTACATTTGAAATCTATATAATCTTATTAATGAATGTTACCATAACAAATTTAATAAAAAATAAAATACTAATGGAAAATGTTTTCAAACATCAAAACCTTACCACATAAAATCTTCCTGTTCCTTTCTCTAAACCATATCCCCTTCTTTATCTACTATCTTCTAGTTTCATCTCTCCTACTTTCCAACACAGCATCTCTAATTTTTAATTTATCAACTCTAATCTCCATGTCCATATAATTTATTTATTCTAGGTTATTCTTTTATCTCTCCATAATGTCATAATTCCCCCATCCTCAAATAATGAGGTACTTCAACAATCTATCCACTCTGAGAAAATGTTTAAATTTCACTTTGAAGTTGTTGTCCCTAACTCATCGTTCTATTATCACTCCATAATACACCCATGAAGTTTATCTTGCATTCATTTATCAGTTCCTTTTTAACACAATAAACATTGCAATAAAAAGGGTAAAATGAAAGAAAAAAATAACTTATTTTAAATGTCAGGAAATAAAATTCCATAATATTTTTACTGTTATAATCTAGTAATTTTAATTAAATATAATGAAAAAAGGAACTGATATAATTAATGTTATGATACTTTTCAGATCTAAGAAAAAATTGTCAGGAAAGCTCTAGTCCTAGATGCATTATTTTGCAAATATTACACAACTCAAAAACTCTCAGATTCCCCATCTATAAAATGCAGATCATTCCATCTGCTTTACTCTTCATGAGGCTGTTGTAAGACAAATGAGCTACCATATATGAAAAGTATTTTATAAACTTTAAACGATTATTCTTTTTTTAAAAATCTTTATTGTTCAGATTATTACAGTTGTTCCTCTTTTTCCCCCTATAGCTCCCCTCCTCCCAGTTCCCACCCCACCCTCTGCCCTTACCCCCTACCACTGTCCTCCTCCATAAGTGTACGATTATTGTCCAGTCTCTTCCCGCATCCCCAACACCCTTTTCCCCCCGAAAATTGTCAGTCCACTCCCTTTCTATGCCTCTGATTCTATTCTATTCACCAGTTTGTTCTGTTCATCAGATTTTTTATTCACTTGATTTTTAGGTTCACTTGTTGATAGATTATTCTAAGATAATATTAATCAAATATATTTTTAAACTTCCCATAGTTAACAAGCAACTCAAAACATATGTGCCTAGGTTTTCTGAGAGCATATTTGAAAGCTCTTTTGCCACGTAACCACACAACAGCACCATTGACATTAGTGACACTCAAAATGAAGGGTCATAATAGGCAATGCTATATGTATATTTTCTACAAAATTATTTATGCTCTGCATTCACTTTCATTATTTTGAAAACCAATAAACCAATGTGTGTTCCATGAAGAATTTAAAGTAAAAACTTTTAGCAAAAATTCCATGCCTAAAGATTAAACTGAGAAATGACAGGATAATTTAATTACACTTTACAGATAAGACAGAATATAGCAACTTCTCTTATTATAGACCATGATGATGACACTGTGAAAATCAAGCACAGCAACTGATCTAGTCAGTGGCTCTGCATTACATTCTGAAAAGGGGGACTTGGCAGAGTAAATGAAATGTACTAACCAATGCTGGACAAACTGAAACAAATAAGTCAAAAATCCCATATAATAAAAGAGAAACATGCAAATTAACTGTCCCTCTGCTACACTCAAGCCATACCAACAAGCCACACCCACCAGCCAATCAGGAGTGAGTATGCAAATTAACCCAACTAAGATGGCGGCAGCCACAGAGCTGGAGTGAGCAGGAGGCTTGGGTTGCCCCCAGTGATGGAGGAAGCCAAGTTTCTCCATCTACCCTGGCCAGCCCTTGGCTCCACTCAAGGCTACAAAGTTTCAATTATAGAAGATAAATAAATCCCAGAAAAAAGAAACAAAAAGAAAAAAAGGAGAGGTTGGGAGATTGGGTTGCCAGGGGTCGTGGCCAGCCTAAAAATGACCATCAGCCCCTCACCCAGTCTGGCAAGGCAACCCAGCAAGAGCCCACCACCCTGAAGGGACTGTGGGCAGCCTGAAAAGAGCCCTCAGCCCCTCATCCAGGCTAGCCACAATCCCATGGGGTGAGGGTATCCACTGGGGGGCTTGGCCAGCCTGCAAACAGCCATCAGCCCCTCACCCAGGCTGGCCAGGCGCCCCAGTGGGGACACCCATCCTGAAGGGGGTGTGGCCAGCCTGAAAACAGCCTTTAGCCCCTCACTCAGGCTGGCCAGGCACCCCAGCGGGACCCCCACCCTGATCCGGGACACCCTTCAGGGCAAACCAGCTGGCCTCCACCCGTGCACCAGGCCTCTATCCTATATAATAAAAGGGTAATATTCAAATTGACCCTAACAGCAGAACAACTGGGAATGACTGGTCACTATGACACACACTGACCACTAGGGGGCAGACACTCAATGCAGGAGCTTCCCCCTGGTGCTCAGTGCACTCCCACAAGGGGAACTCTGCTCAGCCACAAGCCAAACTGATGGTTGCCAGCACAACGGTGGTGGTGGGAGCCTCTCCTGCCTCCTCAGCAGCACTAAGGATGTCTGACTGCAGCTTAGGCCTGTGGGCGCTGGCAAGTTCGACATCCCTCAAGGGCTCCTGGGCTGCCAGAGGACGTATGACTGCCAGCTTAGGTCCGATCCCCCTGCAGGTGGATATCCCCCGAGGGGTCCTAGACTGCAAGAGGGCACAGGCAGGGCTGAGTCATCCAAACACACAATACAGTGTACAGATAATGCAAATTTTTGTGTACCAGGTCTCTAGTACTTAAATAAAGGTGTAAGTGTAAGGAAAGAAACTATTCTTTGTAAATTTGTTTGATGTCCTTAAGCTATTAAGTTTTACTGTTCTCAACATAATAATTTGGTGAAATCTCTAGCACTATGTAAAACATATGCATTAAAAACACAGTAGTGTCCTTACTTTCCATTAAAAAAAATAAAAATATTTTTGAAATTCTGCCAAAACTGAATTTAATACTTAACTAGTAGTTATAAAAACACAAGAAAATTCCAAAAATTTAAATTTCACTCAATTCATAAATAAGCAAAATTCTGTTCTTCATTTATGGTAAAAAAAAATCTCAAAAAAGATAATTTAACCTTTTGAAGCAAAGTTCAGAATAAAATAATAACTCAATTTTAGTAATTTAAAATATTTGAAAAGTATGAAGACATATTTGCCAGTTGAAAATGAATGTCACTGGATTATATGTTCTCAAAAGAATATCTGAATTCTAATGCTACTATAATTTTAACATATAAAAAGAAAAATCTACATCATTTGTTCTTATAAGCTTTTTAATAAAATAGATTTCACAAATGAAATTCAATGTTTTTATACTGCTAATTTGAATTTCAAAGGCCATTTACAATACAGTATAACAATATTTTTGAGGTAATTTTACTGAATTACAACTGCTGAATACTGCTTTGTATAATGCATTTTTTACTAATTGCCAAAAATCATATATAACCCTGAAAATTTGGGGGAGTACAAATTCTGACATTATGTAATATTGCTTATCAATTAATGGTAAGAACAAAAGAACACTTCAAAGTGTATATGTCTTGTTATTGCCTTGTAACAGTCACCCTATTAGATGAGTCAAATGAAAAATTACCAGCCAGCTGGTTAATTTATCCAGCACAGGTGTTCACTATTTATTTTTCAGTCATTTACACCTTTTCATCCCATTACAGCTTGTTGAAGAGATTGTATTCTTTTACTTTGATGTATGGATTTTATTGTAAGGCCATTCATTTCTGGTTTACACATTTATATGTTATACTGCTAAACCAGCTGTTTATTCCTGCAAATAAATGTTTATGGTTACTCATATGAGTTACAAAAAACGCACTATCCAAAAGTTTTTCCCCAGAAAATAGTAATATTAAAACAACAACAACACTGTAATCAATTTTGAATTGTTGCAATGTAATATATTGGTAGACATATTTCACTATTTATTACCAATTGAAATGTGAACGCATACTGTAATATAGCTGAAATAGCATATCAACCTCTTGTCAACTTCTTCAAGAACAAAATTTCATAAGGTGGAATATAGCAGGTACTGTTGGTTGCCTAGTCAAGAAGCATTAATTACCCTCTACCTCCCTGCCACAGAACTGGAATTTTGTTCCAATACAGGATAGATCATGATTGATCAAAAATAAGCATAGTAATTTTACTAACCTTTGTTAATAATTGCTTTTGGAGTGAGCCAGTTATCTAGTTTTAGCCACAAAGACAAGGGAGAGTCTGGTGGGGCTTCTTATTAAAAACTCTCTAGTATAATAACAGCAAAAAAAGCACACACGTTAAGAAAAACTCTCCCACGTCTTTTCATTTTTAAAGATTTCTGTTGTGTAAAACCCTTCTTGGAATCATGGCAACCATTCTATAACTCTGAAGAGAAAACTAAATAAGTGCAGAGCAGGTACCCCAGAATTCTGATGAGAGTAAGATGTTCCATTAACAAATTCTCCAATGACCAAACTACTGACATATTCACCGACTCCCCTACCTACCTATCCATCTACTTGTTTAAACCACTTTTAGTTGGGCACTGTGTCATTTGCAGCCTAAACAAACTTATCCGCACACAGTATTAAACAGTATCTTTGACTGAATTGTAAAAATTATAGAATTTTAGATTACTATTAGAATAATATGTTTATTTTGGTATCGATCCACTCGAGTTGGTTCATCTGCACATCTGAAGTGCAAGTGGTCATTATCATGCCAAAAATGGAAAAACAGTTTTCAATATTATGCAAACAACAGAGAAGAAAAAGCACAAGTTGTTGTCAATATTTTAGAAAGATAAACTACATGACATAATGAATTTTACAGGCAACAATTTTTTACTCAAAAATTGTTTGGTTAGTGTTAATTAATGAAATATGCCTTTCCATAGCCTGTTAAATGTTTAAAAGTAGAAATAATTTGGTCTCCTGTATAAAAAACAAAAAGATTCTGTGGCATATACAGTCAAAACAACTAAAGGACACTAGATTCATCCCTTATCTTCCTAACACTGGGAGTTAGGCACTTTAATTCCTCATCATAAATATGACTACTTTAAAATACTAAACAGTATTCTAATAACTTTAAAAAGTAATTCCATTTTAGGTGCTAGTCTTTAAAGGAAATAGTGAATTCACTTAGTGGCAATGCTCCCTTGATGTGCACACATGTATTTATCTGCTGCATGAAATATAACATGATACAATGGAAACAGCACAAGTTTTAGAGTTAGACAGACATGGAATAAAGTCCTGGTTCTCTACCTCTGCCTCCCCCAACTTTCAGATTATTGCAAGTAAAATATAGTTACAACTCATGTGCATTGCCATGGCACAGATTAAATAAAATTTAATGAACTAAAATATGTAAAGCATCAGGTTATAGCAGCTGCCACAAACATAATATCCAATAAATGCTAGTCCTTTATACTTCTCTTCCATAAATCATAGCATAGTTAGAATATTTGTTTTAAGGAAAAACAATCAGTGTATAGCAAAAGTATTTCTGGCCCAAGCTAGGAATTACCCCACTTATATCAAGCAGTCTTCAGGATAACAAGAGTTGTAATATAACAAAATAATCTGGATAATTCTTTAGAGAATTTGTGGTTCCTGGACTAAACCATGATAATAAACTAACCACTACAATTTCCAATTATTATTTACCTTAATTTTACAATAACCAAAAGTACTAAGTTTAAGGTTCAAAAGATCACTAAAACCCTTGGGTTGAACAGCAGAATTATTTTTTAAAGTAAGTCACCAACAATAAAAAAAAAATAATGTGCTATCATATGTGTTTATGTTAGAGTAGGTTATTACTGACTTGCCATGAACTTTAATGTAATGCAGTTTCCAAGTAATGCCTTTATAATAATCTAATTATTATTTAACATGAAAGGAAGAAAGGGAAGTCTATAGATAATATAGGCGTACCACTTATTCAGCTTTGCCAAAGAGCTGCATTTAACACTCTCCAAGTCTGTTGCCTGTTAAATGATGGGGGAAAGGACCAGACAAACACAGTTCAGACGCATGTCCAATAAGGTCTGAGTGACATAGGAAGGCAATTGTCAATCTTTCACACCTGGGAGACAGTCAATGGCCAGAATGGGTATGGCCACGGTATGTACCAGAAACCTGAATATTTAAACTTTCAAACAAAGGAAACTCACTTGTTTCTCTCTCTGGTGCCCCGGGGTTCCCAGGACTCCTGATGCAGGGGTCTGCGCTCCCTTGCACCCATGTGGCCCACAGCCATGTGGGGCTCCACACATGGACTAATGGACTTTAATTAGCCTGAGTGCTGAACCTCACCCAGCTGCAACATGGAACGGAAGCTCTGGACACTGGCCCGACTTCTAAATCTGCTGCAACCCTAGCTGCCTCTCTTTCAGAACTGGCTTAAGGGGCAGGAGACTTTGGAACCTGAGGAATATAACTTCACACAAATAAAGCCTTTTTCCACATCTCAGTCTCCCGTGGGGGCTTCTGAAAATGCTTATTTCAGTGATATCCCAAGAACCTTATTCCCACTCGCATGAGCAAGGGAGGAATTTGATTCTCCAATAACACAAGCAGTGGTGATGGGTTTGCACTGATCTTTCTTCCTTGCCCTGTACTTGTAATCAAATATTAAAAATAAAGGGCTTCCATTAAAGCTGGCAGAGCAGGTAAATGTGGCACTTGTATCCACTTACAACTACATCAATATTACAACTAAACTACAGAACAAAAATCATTGAAATCTTGAAATTCAGCTGAATAGAAGTCCTGCAGCTAAGGATATGCTAATGAAGCCACATCATGACTGGTAGTAGGGGCAGAGATACTGTACAACAAGCATGACAAATAAACAAGGCATGCAGCATGCCGGCCACAAGTTTGACATGCTTGCTGTACAGGCGGGTCCAACTCCCATGTGTGGCAGATAAAAATTGGAAAGGATAACTCAGCTGTGTAGGTCCCCACTGAGGAACAAGGGCTCTAAGCCCCACAGCAGGCCCCCAAACTCAGGGTTCCAGTGGCAGGAAAATAATACCACATAACTCCTGGCCGTAAAAATCAGCAGGGAGTTTGGCTGAGACTGAGGTTACTGGAGTCCCAGGATTTCCTCCTAAAGGCCTGTACAAAGACTTACTCAGATTCACTGTCTCTGAGTTCCAGCACTGAGACAGCAGCTTGAAAGACACCAAGGGCATATGGGAAGGAACTGAATTGTTTCAAGACAAGGGATGAAGGGGCAGCTTTCTCCCAGATAGAAATGATGGAAAAAGGCATTGTTCTTTTGCTGACCCCTCCTGCTGCAAGCCCAAGTTAGCACCATAAGTGAGTCTTCATCAACCTGACTAACAAAGTTTGCCCTACCCTTGTGATTCCCTGACATCCAGCCCACCCAACTTGCAGGCCATCAAAGCCATTTCCAGTGTCTTTTGCATA
Organism: Murina feae; assembly: GCA_004026665.1. Classification (NCBI taxonomy): domain Eukaryota; kingdom Metazoa; phylum Chordata; class Mammalia; order Chiroptera; family Vespertilionidae; genus Murina; species Murina feae. The sequence goes on from PVJC01029212.1 coordinate 13,382, forward strand.
CAAATAGCCTATTTTGGCTCATTCTGTGGACTTTTTTAACATATCTTAAAGCTTCACAACCCCCAAACAAGCATCATTTGGCTCAGTCTGTCCCATACCTCTTCTTAAGGGGCTGCAGGCCCAGCACTAGCAGCAGCCAGACTTGGTTCACAGCTGAGCCTCTCCTGGGCATCTCCACACAATGCACAAGCAGCAGCCATTTGCAGATTGCTATGTAGCTCATGCCTGGTGACCCTGAGCAGGACTCGGGTAGTGGCTGACTTTGGTCTGTATTTCTTGGGATGCTCCAGAGCCAGCACCCAGTAGATGACTTCAGACCATGACAGAGCATCAGCCAACCACGCCCAGAAGCAATACATTCAAGAGGTGGACTCAGCAGGCACCAGAGCCCTGCTGAAGCCAGTCCTGCTTTGTGGGTCAGCCCCTACACAGAAGCTGCTCTGCAGTAGTAACAACAAGTCCTCACAGCCCATCAGCCTGAGAGTAAATCTCTTCCAATGAAGTGCCCATAGCACTCAAGCCTCAAGGACAACAGGAGGGTAAACTACAGCCCACACTGGGGGCACAACTGGAGTACCTAGTTAGGGTTGAGGAGGCTGCACCATTGGTCACTCTACCAAGAGAGGAAGACACAGCAGCTCTACCAAATACATAGAAAAAAAGCCCAGGGAGGCAGCCAAAATGAGGAGACAAGAAACATGTCCCAAATGAAAAAAGAGAATAAAACTCCAGAAAAAGAACTTTAAAAAATGAAGAAAAAACAACCTATCAGATGAAGAGTTCAAAACAATGGTTACATGGATGCTCAATAAATTTAGAGAAAGAGTAGATGAACTTAGTGAGAACTTCAATAAAGAGACATGAAACATAGAAATGGAGATAGAAAACATAAAAAAGAACCAGTTAGAAATGAAAGACATAAGAAAAAATGAAAAAAATTCATCACAGGGAATCAACAGTAGAGTAGATGAAGCAGAGGGTCAAATCAGCAATTTGGAAGATGAAAAAGCAGATAACACCCAATCAGAGCAGCAAAAAAAGAAAGAAGGCTCCAAAAACATGAGGCTAGTATAAAGAGGCTCAGGGACAACTACTGAAATATGGTAGCAATCATCTCAGGTAGAAATTATAGTTTAATTCTAACCCTGTTGTTTGGCTTCTGTCATTATTTGCTTGCTAAAATAATAGAAAAGTTATTTTGATTTTCTGAACTGTATTCGATTGAATACCCTATTGATTGTAATGTGAATACCCCATTGGATGTGGTCATACTGGTTTTAGAAAGCACATTCTTCTGTATCTGGGAACCAGGACAGCACAATCATCCTAAATTGCCTCAATGGCTACAGATAACACATTCCAGTTGACTCAGTGATCCCATGACCCATGGCTCTAGGCAATGTGTTTCCACTGATTTAGTGAACTAGAGACCCAAAACTATAATTTAACTAGCACGCTCAATTTTGCTTCTGTAAACTGCATTTTGCAAACCAGGCTCCTCATTCCAAACCCAAAGATGTAATCGATAGCTTGTGATTTTTGCCTATATAAATCTGGTGTTGCAGCCATCTTATCACTGTGAGATTTGGAGAGCAAAATGCCCCCTCATAGTCCTGGATTTGCAATAATGTGACTCCTAATTCGACTTCTTGAGGTGTCCTTGTGTGATTCGCAGGGTACGTTACAACACTACAAGTGTACCAACATTCTGATCATAGTGGTGCCAGAATAAGACAGAGAGAAAATAACTGAAATCCTATTTTAAAAAATGAGAAAAAAAATCCTTAGCCTGGTGAAGAAAATAGACATTTAAGTCCAAGAAATGCAAACAGTCCCAAACAAGATGAATCCAAAGAGGGCCACACCAAGGCAAATAATAATTAAAATGCCAAAGGTTAAAGACAAAGAGAAAATCTTAAAAACAGCAGAAGAAAAGCAGTTAGTTATCTACAAGGGAGCTCCCATAAGATTGCCAGGTGATTTCTCAACACAAATTTTGCAGGCCTGAAGGGATTGGTAAGAAATATTAAAAATGATGAAAAGCAAGGACGTAAGAGCCAAGATTACTCTACACAGGAAGGCTATCATTTAGAATGAAGGAAAGAAAAAGAGCTTCCCAGACAAGAAAAAGCTAAAGTAGCTTGTCACCACCAAACCAGTATTATAAAGAAATGTTAAAGAGTCTTCTTTAACAAGAAGAAAAAGAAAAATATATGAATAATAAATGGCAATAAATACATATCTATCAATAATTACTTTACATGCATATGGATTAAGTGCTTTAATTAAATAACTGAACGGATAACAAAACAAGACCCTTACATATGCTGTCTACAAGAGACTCACTTCATATCAAAAGGCAAAATAGACTGAAATGGATAGAAAAGTATATTTCATAAAAATGGAAACAAACAAACAAAAAGGATGTGTAGCAATACTTATACCAGATAAAATAGATTTTAAAACAAAGGCTATAACAACAGACAAGGAAGGACCCAGTAATTCCACTTCTGGCTATTTACCCAAAGAAGCCTAAAACACTAAGTCAAAAAGACATATGCATCCATATGTTCATTGCAGTATTATTTATAATAGCTAACATATGGAAGAAACATAAGTTGCCATCAATAGATGAATAGATACAAAAGAAGTGGTACATACACACAATGAAATATATGACTCAGCCATAAAATAAGAATAAAATCCTGCCATCTTCCACATGGATGGGCCCATAGGGTATTATGGTAAGTGAAATAAGTCAGACAGAGACAAATACCATATGATTTCACTGATATGTGGGATCTAAAAAACAAAATAAATGAACAAGCAGAACAGAAACAAACTAATAGATACAGATAACAGACTGATGGTTGCCAGACAGGAGGGGAGTTGAGGGGTGGGTGAAAAAGGTGAAGGGATTAAGAAGTTCAAATTGGTAGTTATAGAACAGTCATGGGGATGCAAAGTATAGCATAGGGAATACAGTTAACTGTATGGTATCAGATAATATTGTAAGAACTGTATTGTGTCAATTTTTTTCTTTTTCTTCTTCTTAAAGAAGGTCCTTTAACATTTCTTATAATACTGTTTTGGTGGTGATAAGCTACTTTAGCTTTTTCTTATCTGGGAAGCTCTTATCAGGGTGATCACTTTGTAAGTTATATAAATGTCTGCTCACTGGGTTGTACACCTGAAGCTAATAGTGTACATCAACTGTAACTGATAGATAAAAATTATTTTTTAAATGGTAAGATATTATAAATGTGTATATAATTTTGTAATGAATTACTCTTCTATACAAATTATAAAAGTCAGAATAATTAATGTAAAAATTTATAGATCGGATTGTGTATGCATATGTGTATGCATATATATAGGTATAATGTCTATAAATGTGTTATAAACAAAATATAAATAGTAAAAGTCAAATAAACATAACAAATAGGAAAATAAATAATGGAAATCATATTGTGAATGGATAATGCTATTAAACTTTGCTCTTATTATTGATTTTCCTGAATATTCTTGATCAAATACCTAATATATTTTAAAAATACTTGTTGACTATGAGAGCTTCAATGGTTATATGAGTTTATTAAATAATATTTGCAATAAACAAAACCATTTCTAAAGCAAAAAAAAATAATTATTAGGCATGTGAACCATCTTTAGTTATTTAAATGCCAAAGGGCATTTTTTCAAAAACTTGTCATTAGCATTTTTTGCAATATATATATATATATATATATATATATATATATATATATATATATATTTTGCCTAATTATTTATAAATGTTTTGTAAAAAATAGTCTATGCTGAATCTACCTTTATTACCTACAAAGATGCAAAATAAAAATAAGTTCATGAAGACAGAAAAAAAGATTAAAAATTAAAAGGCTACTGGTTATGACTATATTTTTATGCCCAAATAACATATAACCAAGGATTGAAGTTTGACTTCTATTTTCTCGATGCAATTAAATTCACTAAACTCTTGGGGTGAATGACCATTAAAGTTTAGAACATAGAGTAATTTGCCATTTGGTCAGACTGTGGATTTGATTTGCACATAATGAGAGAGTAGGTGCAAGAACAAGATAATTAGCAAGTGAGAGACCCTAAACAATTGCCTACCATTAGTGTATAATTACAAAGTCCTCAGGAAGTGATAACTTCCTTTCTGAAAAAAAAAATCAAACAAAAACACACACACACACACACACACACACACACACAAAAGCTCATTAAGTGAGCTGAAGGCTAAGTAGAAAACACAATTAACTTGTATGACTATGGAGAGAAAACACATGGCCCTCAATAGAAAATAGACTCTAAAAATAAAAAGCCAATGGAAAAGAAGACATAAAACTGTTTCTTTTGCAGAAAAGAAAATCTATGTGAAAATCTCAAGGAATATACAACAGAATTCGCAGAATTCATAGAATTAAAAAGTCAGTTCAGCAAGATTTCAGGATATAAGATCAACACTTGTAAAACAATCCTATCCAATAAAGAGGGAATATGCTAATTGACTACTCTGCCATCAAAGACCGCAGTGCCCACAGCCAATAAGGAGAGGATATGCTAATTGACTGCCCTGCCCTCAAAGATGGCAGCATCCACAGCTACAAGATGGCTTGTAGGGGAGGGAAGTTGAGGGTAACCAGGCTTGCAGGGGAGGGTAGTTGGGAGTGACTAGGTCTGCAGAGGCGGGCAGTTAGGGGTGACCGGGCCAGCAGGGGAGGGCAATTGGGGGCGGGCAATCGGGCTGGCAAGGGAGCAGTTAGGTGTCAATCAGGCTGGCAAGGGAGCAGTTAGGGGGTGATCAGGCTGGCACGCAGAAGCAATTAGAGGCAATAAGGAAGGCAGGCAGGCAGAAGAGTGGTTAGGAGACAGCAGTTCCAGATTGTGAGAGGAATGTCCAACTGTCAGATGTCCCACAGGTATTGGGCTTAAACTGGCAGTTGGACATCCCCCAAGGGGTCCCAGATTGGAGAGGGTACAGGCTGGGCTGAGAGACATCCCCTCGAGTGCACAAATTTTGTGCACTGGGTCTCTAGTTGTATTTATAAATACCAATTACAAACATGTGAAATCCAAAATCAAAACAGCAATACCAACTCACAACTGCAATGCTCCAAATGAAATTAAATTCTTAGACATACAACTAATAATATATGTCTCAGAATTGTATACTGAAAACTATACAATTCTATACAAAGAAATCAAAGATGACCTCTGTAAATGAAGAGACATACCTTGTTGATGAAACTGAAGACAAAATAAAAAATATGTCAATTCTCCCCAAGTTGATCTATAGTTTTAATGCAATTCTTATCAAAATTCCAGCAACATTTTTTAAACATAGACAAACTTGTTAAAATACTTATATGGAAAGACAAGAATTCTAGAATGGCTATAACAATCTTGACAAAGAAGAATATATTTGGCCCTGGTCAGCTGCTCAGTGGTTAGAGTGTCAGCCTGTAGACCCAAGGGTCTCAGGTTCGATTCCAGGTCAAGGGCACATACCTCATTTACAGTTTCAATCCTAGGACCAGTCAGTGTGCATGCAGGAGGCAACCAATTGATGTGTCTCTCATGTCGATGTTTCTCTCTTTCTCTCCTTCTTTTCCATTCTCTCTAAAAATCAGTGGAAAAAATATTCTTGGGTGAGGATGAAAAAAAAAGAATACATTTGGAGGAATAATTCTACCTGGTATTCAGTCCTAATATTTGGCTGTAGTAATCAAGACAGTGTAGTACTGAAGGTTCAACTGATGATATTTTACTATGAAGATGCAAAAGTAGTATGCATTCAATAGAAACTATATTTCAAATTTTGAATTTTTATCTTTTCCCACGCTAGCAATATCAATACAATATTCTCTCGTGATGCTGGGTAGTAGTGTCAAACCACAGCTCCTAGTCTGTCACGTGACCACATGGCTAAATAAATGATACTCTACAGTATACTGTGTTGCCAGCACTTTTTGGATATTGTGTTCTGAGCAAATTTATGATGTTCAGTGCATTAGGTATGTTAAATGTATTTTCAACTTACAATGCTTTCAATTTATGATATATTTATCAGAATATAACCCCATCATAATTGAAAGAGCACCTGTACATATCAATAGAACAGAATAGAGAATCCAAAACTAAACCCATCCAAGTACAGCAACTGATTTTTGACAAAGATGCAAAAGGAATTCAATAGAGGAAAAATAGCCTGAATGGTGCTGAAGCAATTGGATAGCCTTACATGAAAATAATAAACATTGTCCTGACCAGAACTGAACCAGCAACGGTTTGGTGTACAGGAAAAGTCTCCAACCATTTATCTAGGTTGCAGATTCTATCCCCAGTCAGGGCACAAATGGGAGGTTAAACTACAATGGGAGGTTACACTACACATTTATCAAAATGGCTAAATAAAAAAGTGACAACACCAAATACTGGTGAAGATGTGAAAAACTGAATCACTCATATATTTTTCTGGTGGAAATGTAAAATGGTACAGATCCTTTGGAAAACAGTTTGGCAGTTTCTTTTAATACTAAACATGCAATTACCATATGACCCAGCAAGTACACACTTGGCCACTTATCCCAGAGAAATAAAAACTTTTCACACAGAATCCTGTAAACAAATGTGCATGGCAGTTTTATTTGTAACAGACAAAATTGGAAACAGCCCAGATGTTATTCAATGGGTAAATGCTTAAACAAACTGTGGTACATCCATACCAGGGAATACTACCCAGCAACAATAAGGAACAAATTATTGATGCATGAAACCACATGGATGAATTTCCAGGTAACTATGCTGAGTGAAAAAAAATGTCAATGAGAAAAGCCTACATGCTGTCCAGTTTCATTTACATCCTCAAAAGGGAAAAAATATAGAGCTGGAAAACTGATTGTTTTGCCAGGAGTTAGGGATTGGGGGGAAAGTAGGAAGGAGATGAAGCATGGTTATAAAATGGCAACAGGAGGGATCTTTGTAGTGATGGAACTATTCTGTTCTGTAAGTTGACTGTGTGGTGGAGACATGGACCAACATGTGTTAAAATTATATAGAATTACAGACACACATACACACCCCCTATGTTGACAAAATTAACATTAACATCAATAACACATGTTAAAAAACAACTGTAACAACAACAAAAAAACCAGAAACCTGTACTATATTTTTCATTATTTACAAAAAGGGGATTCACAAAGATTTTGAGATGTAGTTCACAAGAATGTCAAGGATCTACAACATAGTCATAACTTTACTTACTCAAGGAGAAAATGAGGAAATTTTCTAGAAAACCAAACCTAATCTCTTAAAATGTTAAAAATGTAATTCTAATCATTTTTAATACTCATCTTTCTAAAATGTGTTCAAAATTCCCCTATATTTACAAGTGAAAGAGAAAAAATTTTAACTTTTACCTAAAGGAAATGTGATATAATTATGACCATCCATTGTTACACTGTGCTATAATACAATGATGACCTTGAGGGATCCTTGAGTCTAGTATAAAAGCCATTTGCCCTTACACTAAAAGGCCAAAGCCTGCTCTCTACTTGCTGATATGGTTTACTCTTTCTCTGTTAGCCTCTCAACTAGCACCTAAAATAACAGCATGCGAAAGCCTAGAGAGACCCTTGGGATGAACTAGTCCAAACTCTTTATGTTTTCTAATGATAAAACCCAGGCCCTGAAAGGAGCCACCTTTCGCTCAATATTGCATAGCAGGATGAATGGTAAAGGCAGGACTATTACCTGGGTCTTGCTGTGGTTCTCAGTATGCTTGCCTCTAAGCACATCTCCCTTTCCTATTTTCTGCTTTAAACTATTATGGTAGGGGGGAACAAAAACGAAAATAATGTCAGAAATATGTATTAAATAAGGCTTTTGATTTAAGTCAGTTGTTCCTCATAAAAGTAGATCTTTGTGAAAGCTATTCTGCCATAGCCCCTTTCACATAATTCCAAGTTTATGGCCATGATTCAAAGATTAAGGATGCCACAGTCTAGCTGGGGCTAAATGAGTTATTGTTATTCCCGTTTATCCATGTTTGTAGCACCAGCTATTTTCTGCACATTCCTCCACTGAATACTTTCAGGGCTCTTCCTGCTTATGATATTAATAACCAATTACCTTTTCCAAGTAAGTGCAGATATATAGAACATTGTCCCAATTAACCTCTTGTCCCATGCTCTACTGGGCAATGAGAGGAATATATAGCAGAGTTCTACTTCTCTGTTTTAAAACAAACTTTCTACCACCAACCTTTTACTTTATCACTTTAGGAAATCACAAAAATGAAACTAAAGAAATCAGAAATTGAAAATGAGATCATTTTCTCTGCATTCAAAATGTGTCAGTTCAGTCATTAGAAACCATGAACCCCAACTGTCATAGAGTAGAGAGAAATCAAAGGCCCTAACATATCAAAAAGTATCTCTCAGAGGAGAAACAAGATGGCGGCATAGGGTAGACACCGCATATGCAGCTGTGAACAACTATTTCAGAAAAACCACGAAAAGAACACACGGACACCACACGCACCCACAGGACGGCTGGCTGAGTGAAAATCCTACAACCAGAGAAGAGTCTGAGACTCAGAGCAGCAGCGGAAGCAAAGTACAGAGGTACGGAGGCGC
>PVJC01029213.1:0-22066 GCA_004026665.1 Murina feae
AAAAAAAAAGAAAGGTATAGGGCATACTGATACCAGCTGCTGCTTGATTGAGAGATTTTAGGCAAGTCTCAAGCCTGAGCCAGGACAGGTCATTCATATGGAAAAGCCACTGCAAACAGCGTAGATGGGGCTGCAAATTGGGTGGAGCAGGATCCCAGGGAATCATCATAGCAGAGTGAACAGTGTGAGACAAGTTGATGGAGGCTCAGATATGGAACCTGCCAGTCAGTTCTGTGATGGGGGAGGTCTTAGCATAGGAATAATGACCCTTGTGAGCACTTTTGTCTTGGAGAAAGCCACCCCCAAGTTCTTGCTCTGATGCCAGACAATCCAGTTCCTCCCAGCAAGTCCCTGACTCCTCCCAACATACTGCCCCATTGCTGGAGGGAACAAGTCAGTAAGTCCATTTGCCAGCCCTTTAAGGGAAACTTAATGAGGTTCTTCAGCAGCCTCCATGTCAGTCAGCCACAATCACTACTCATTCTATAGCCCAGAGTTATGGGGGCTTCTCTTCACAGCATTGAACCTTGTGCTGAGGATCTGGTGTAGGGCAGAGACTCCTTGCTTCTCACAGGAAGCCTCTACAGCCTAGATATCCCTCCTGATTAAAAATGGCACATGTGAGTGTGGGCCCCTCCTAACACTCTCCATGTGCTTTCTTCTTTACTTCTCTAGTTGTAGGACTTCCATCCAGACAGATTTCAGGTGATTTCAAATGATAGTTGTTCTGTATTTTTGTTGTAATTTTGATGTGGTTGTGGGAGGCAGCAAGTACTAGAGTACTGCGTTTATCTTTGCCTCTGTCTTGGTTAAGAACCCATATTTTCAATAATTTAGTCATTAAAACCAGATAAGCCTCTTTTTTTGAAATTCCAGCAGCTCTGCCTGGTGAACCAAACAGTGTGTGTCACTGTGTAGCCTGTTTTCCAACAACTCTCAGAGCCACTCCACAGATATCCACCTTGTAACTGTCACAACCATATAGCACAAAGAGGCTGATAGTTATTGTAGAAAGGCAAATATCTGGATCAGAAGGTCGCTTTTTATTCCCAGTGAGCTAGATGAAGGACTTTTCTTCCCCCCCCCCCCCCCCCCCCCCTGTAATATAGCAGCACCAAAGCATTGTCTTTTAGTGTAAATTGAGCAATTCACCCACCAAGCCTGTGAAGATGGTTGAAATAGATGCTCTAATGGCTGAAGGCTGGACAAAGGCAACCATTGCAGGACTTGCTGTTTTGATGGGAAAGCTGATTGCTCTGACCTGACAGCAAGACTAGTAAGTTATACCTATGATAATTGGAAAGAGCTGTATCTGAAATTATCTGTGAGAGAAGTAGCTTCTCTGATGATTGGCCTATGGCAGTAGGTCCTCCTACATAGAAAGGCCACAAGACAATAGTGTGTTCCCTTTAGAACTAGAAATAGAAGAGTGGCCACAGGCATTTCTCCTTGATGACAGTTAGAAGGAGGCTATCCCTGATGTAGGTATTAATACTGGCAACATTGAGGACAGAAGGCGTGTGGCCAGAGTTCATAAACACATCTTGGTAATGGGTGATCAGATGTCATTGTCACCTTTTGTTACGTGTCCTTAAAATAGAAAACTCAATTTGATGTCCTGGAGAGGAAGGTTAGGGCCCACAAATCTGGGTGTAAGTAGGCTCTAGTGGTCAGACTCCAGTGAGATTCTTCCAGTCAATATCAGTGGAACTCACCTCTGCTGGTGATGCAGTCTAGGAACCTGCCTTACTTTGTTAATGGGTCGAGAAGAGTAGTAATTATAGGAATTTCTGGCTGACTGGTACAGGGCACAGAAAGGTACAATTGAACTTCAGAGTTATATAGAAATTATTGTTTTAGATGGGTTCTTTCCAAGAGAAAGAATCTGATTAGTGTACTTTATCATCATTATCTCCAAGGGAAGCTCTCTTGACAAATTTCCTCCTGATTTCTGGCCATGGATTGGTTAATCTTGGGTCAGTTTATTAACCAGGAGCCAATCAGGTGTGGCTGGAGGGCTAGGTCACATGATACACAACATGGCTGGTCCTATTCCAAGACCACAGAGCAGAGGACAAAAGAGTTTCTGGAGTCAAAGACTAGGAATCACACTTACGGTTGATAGATTTCAAACATTCATTCTCAAATCTGCACTTACAAAAATCAGATACTAAAACTTCATGGTTGTGTCCCCTGCTTAAAACTTGAACAGTTTCTGCAGACTATGAGAATAAGTTATAAAAAGGATTTAGCTCAGGCCTTACTTCCACAGTGATTCCTAATCAGTATTTATCATTTACTTAATTTTTCAAACAAGCCCTGCCAAATAAAAAACAAGAATGAAAGAGAATACCCATATAAATCTCTTGGAGTTGAATAGTTTAGATGTTACCTAAAATAAGCACAGATATAATTACTTTCTCACTGTCCAGTGGTTTGATCTAATATTCAACCAGTAAAAAAAAAAAAAAAAAAAAAGTATATTTTTTCTTTTTAGAATTCTCATCTTAGAAGAAGAACCACCAGATTTCCCTCCTTCCCTTTTCCAATCTTCCCTCCCTCCCACCTTCAAATAACTGCATTAATGGCACTCTCCTTTTAGATCCTGGTGTTACTCGAAAGGGGACCTGGCCATGAATTGGTCTGCCTAGGGCCAGCTGATAGTTTACCGGTTCTTGACTTTGTGCAAGAAAAATTTCACAACACAAGTCCAGGTGAATTCTAGAGGACATTTATTAAAGCTGGGGATGTTGAAACAAGGAAGAGCTGGGTAAATGAGTACAGGCTGGTCTGCTTTGGCTCACTAAGAAGTCAGAGAAAAGGGGCCTGGGAAGAGGCTTAGGGAGTTCGCCCTGGATGGACTGCCATTGCCCATTGCTGCCCTGGTTGCAAGTTTTGTGGGGTCCCTTAGAGTTCAGGAGATGCATGCCTATGAGGAAAGAAGGGGGGGAAGCAAGAGGGTGCTCCTTTTACACTAAAAGAAGGAAGGAGGGAAAGAAGGAGGTGGGAAGAGGGGTAAAAAAGGAGGGAGAGAGGGAGAGAGCTGGGACCTTTGTTTTGAGGACTTTAAAGGCTGGGTGTTTAAGGGAGGATTTCAATAGACTATTCATCAGCTTTATGCTGATTAACCAAAATGGGATTTATTTTCTTCATCTGTCCTTGGGTGTGGTTGGCAAATGGCATTAATTGTATTTCTGCTATCTGTCTCCCTGAATAGGATGATTTAATTTATTTGCCCTTTGGATGGGGAGATGTGCAAACCATCTACTCTTAAGTGTTCCTGGTTTAGGGAAGATAGGATTTACTAGATGGCTGCAAACTCTGTTTAACTATTTATCTCAGTTTTCTTATTCTGGTTTTCCTGACTTATTGGCCTATCTCAGGAGGGTTGCACAGCTTTTAGTCAATTTATGTCCCTCTCTTCTGTTCTCTTTCCCCAACAGTAAGTCATCACTGAGTCCTGTCTTTGTGTCCTTTCAACCCACTCCTTCCAATATATTCCTGTAATTTTGGCAACAGTCTCCCATCTGGGGCTCTGCCACTGACCTTCTTCTAGCCCTCAGATTTCCAGCATAAAGCCTAAAGAACAATCGGACATAAATCTCATTTGGATCACCCCACTCCTATTTTTGCAAAACTATAATAAAAACTCTGTCAAATTCAAATCCTACATCATGCACTTCCTACCTTAAAGTTCCTAATCACATGTTAACAACACACACACACACACACACACACACACACACACATGCGTATGCACGCTCACGCACACCCCCCCTTATGTTTTCTTATCCCAACCTGTTGCCCAAATGGCTGGCTCCCTAAGCTCCTCTCACATGGGAGACCAAGAGTCCACCAAGACTTGTCCTCAGTTTATAGAAAGAGGAGAACAAAGTCTCTTTTCATCATGGCAGTCCTACCTTGGAGTTGTACTAGATATTGGTTGTGTACCAAATTCACCGAAGAACAGTGGTCTCCTACTGCTGACCACCACTGGTCCCCTAGGTGAAGGCAAATGTTGAGTTCAACAGGCATCTATGTTACCTAAGAATGATAACACATTATTGGCCTCTAGTGAACTCATATCATGGGCTAGTTTACCAGATTAGCTAGAATCTATCTATACATATAAAAGCCCAGCAACCATTACGGTGAAGCGACCAGAACAACCAGTTGCTATGACACACACTGACCACCAGGAGGCAGACGCACAACACAGGAGTTGTCCCTAGGTGGTCAGTACACTCCCACAGTGGCAGCGCCGCTCAGCCAGAAGCCAGACTTATGGCTGGCGAGTGCAGTGGTGGTGGCGGGAGCCTCTCCCACCTCTGCAGCAGCACTAAGAAGTGGCAAGTCAAGTGGTAAGGAGCAATCAGGCAGGTGGTAAGGAGCGAGCAGGTGAGGAGCAGGCCTAAGCCAGCAGGCAGACATCCCCCGTGGGGTCCTAGACTGCAAGAGGGCACAGGCTGGGCTGAGGGACCCCTCCCCCTCCAGTACACAAATGCTGTGCACCGGGCCTCTAGTAAATATCTAATCTAATAATAGAAGAATATGCAAATTTGTCTGTTACAGCATCACATCAGCAGGCTATGTCCTGTCCTCTGCTCAGGCAGCTGCAAGGCTTGGGGTAGGATAGAATAGGATAGGCACAGGAATGGAAAAGGGAAGGAAACTGCACATGGAAGGAGTTGGCACCTGCAGGGGGGCGGAGCAGGTGTGCCCAGCGAGGAGTGGGGTGCAGGTGGTGGGGAGCCCTGCCTAGATAAGGGAGGAGGGTGGTAGTGGCCATTGGCAGGGAGGTGCACACAGGTCCAGGACAGAGTGGAGGAAGATCCAAGGCCTTCTGGGAGGAGGTGCTCCTGCTTTGTGGCAGCAGCACCCAGGCCACATGGACCTCAGCCACCCTCACTGGGCTGGGCATCCAGGGCAGGGAATGGGAGTGGGACAGTGATGGGGGAACAGGGAAGGAGGGGCAGCGAACACCTGGCAGGGGCTGAGCCCTGGGCTGGGGTGTAATGGCTCCCTCCCCCCCCCAATGGAAGCTTTAAGAAGGGAAGGAGGGAGGGAAGAACTTTATAAAGGAGTCAGTAGAGAGCAGAGTAAAAGAAGGAAAGAAGATGTGTGAGTGAACTGTAGGAGCTATAATGAAAATCAAGTATAGTTGTGTACTGGGGACAGATTTTAAAAGTAGGAGTCAGAAAAGAAAAAAAATAAAAGATAGTGGATAATTAGGCAGGTAGATAGATAGGTATTAAAACAGTGGAAGTAAGTAGAGAAGAATGTATGGCAAAGGTAGGATGAGAAAAAAAGAAGGAGGGAAGAAAAGTTATAAAGGGGGAGCTGGTAGAGCTTAAAAAGAGAATGGGAAGAAGGAAGAAATGGGGAAGGGAGCAAAGCAGGTCTGAGGGAGGAAGTGAAGAAAAAAATTAAGGTGGGAAGGAAGGAAAAGGGGAGGGAGAGTAGGGGTAAAGATAAAGGAAAGAAGGTAGGAGAAAGATGGGAAGAATGATGTGGGGAAGGTAGGAGAAAGATGGGAAGAATGATGATAGAACAGAAGTAGGAAATAAGGAGGAAAGAAAAGTTTATAAATGGGTCAGTAAGAAAAAGTCTTACATAAAGGAGAGAGAAAAATTGTGTGACAGAGAGAAGCCAATAAGGAAGTCAAATAGAATTGTGTGTGAAGGGGATAAGATTTTTAAAAAAGTTAATAGGGGCAACCAGGCTGGCAGGGGAGGGCAGTTAGGGGTGACTAGGCTGGCAGGAGAGGGCAGTTCAGGGAGCAAGCAGGCAGGCAGAGTGGTTAGGGCAGGCAGACAGGTGAGCAGTTAGGAGCCAGAGGTCCTGGATTGTGAGAGGGATGTCCAACTACCCAAGGACTCCCAGATTGGAGAGGTTACAGGTCGGGCTGAGGGACCCATCCTGTGCACAAATTTCATGCACCAGGCCTCTAGTATATTTATACATTTCACACACAACCGTGATTATTGAAACCTTTAAAAGTGCCTATAACAGATGGTAGTTTTATAACAAAACAGACCCATTATCTGTCAAATCCAGTTTTCCATAGGATAAAAATTAGAGTCATTCTCAGGTAGTGCTAAGAAAAGCTTTTACTTATTCTAATACCTTAGGATATGAATTCTTTCATAAAATTTTTTTCCATGGGAACACTGTGGCAACTCACAATTAAGAAATGTTACTACAAGCATAAACAAACAAACAAACAAATAAATAAAGGTTTCTCTAAATAATATGAAACCTAATTCAAAATGTATTTTTTCCTATTTTCAAAATATATTTTTATTAATTTCAGAGAGGAAGGAAGAGGGAGAGAAAGAGAGAAACATCAATGATGAGAGAGAATCATTGATTGGCTGCTTCCTGCATGCCTCACACAGGGGATGGAGCCCACCCAGACTGGGAATTGAATCATGACCTTCTTGTTCATAGGTTGATGTTCAACCACTGAGCCACTGTGGCCAGGCTTAAAATGTATTTTAAAAGACAGTGCAAAATTTCAGGGTTTTCAGATATGCATACTTTTCCTCTCTCCATTTGTAGAAATGTTTTATCTCTTCTATTAACCACAAGAAGGAGGAAAAAATATCCCATTTTATAAAAAGTAGAGTTTTCTAGAATGGGAGGAACGCTTGGAAGTCATTACAGATGAAGCAAATGACTTGCCCAAGGTCAGACAATGATTTAGAGCCAGAGCAGACACTGGAAATCAAAACTCTTGGGTGTTCTTGTTACCACCTCCATTGAATACTAAGCAGTCCTTTCTAAAACACTATTTCTGTAAATAGTCCCTCATCCTGGTTTTTCTGTATATGTATATTCAAGTGAATCTAAGTGATTTGATTAAAAAAATTAAACAATATTTTACTCTACCACAGGTTTCAAGATAAATGTACTTACACATGTCTTGCTCACTCAATAGAAAGAGCAGAGTTCTTTGTACTCCCGGAATACAGCGTTTACAGACAGCTAGGAGAACTTTAGTAGATAAAGCTTAAATGTCTATTTACTAAGCCATCCAATCTGTGTTTAAACCACTCAATCCATAATTTTACATAGAAATAAAAATGAAACTTCTGCTATCAGCCCTAACACAGTCAGTCATGAATCAGAACTGAAATGTAGGCATTTAAGCCATAAGAAAGAAAACATGCAAATGAGCAAAAACAGTTTTAAAGAACATGAAACTGTCTCTTTTTGGTTATGTGGGAGAGTAAATTAAATTAATATAAAATATAGCAATTATTTGCACCTGGAAATCATCATAGTCACCCAATCCATGGCCATTCTGTTTTCTACTTTCATTCAGTTGTCAAGTTGGTTTGCCCTTCTATCCTCCCTGAACAAAATAAAGCAACAATCTTGATTTGATATTAGACCTAGCTGTATATTAGAATTCTGATTCTAGAATGCTAGTAGAGATGTGACTACTTACTGTTGTGTTTTCTTCCAGTTATATAACCTTTTTTGTCTAAATCTTTTGGTTTCTATGAATTCAGTTTTGACATTTTCACTATTTCAGAGGAGTAATTTGATTATCTTTTTAATATAACTGAAATACTTGATGTTGAAGAGTCAGACCCTCAAATTGTGAAATCAGTCACACACAAAAAAAGGCTTAAATAAAATGATCTGCTATAACCCATCCAGTGTGGCTCAGTGATTGAGCATCAACATATGAACCAGGAGATCGCTGTTCAATTCCCTGTCAGGACATATGCCTAGGTTGTGGGCTCGATCCCCAGTGGAAGGCATGCATGAGACAACCAATCAATGATTCTCTCTCATCATTGATGTTTCTCTTTCTCCCTCTCTCCTTTTCTCTGAAATCAAGAAAAATATTTAAAAAAAAATTTTAAAAACGATCTGCCATAACATTAGCATATATTGAGATCCTACTCCATGTGTACCATCTACTCTGTTTGCCACAATTTTTATATGGCTTTGTATTGGTCTTTACATTTCAATGGTATTTCCATCTTTGTCTATGAGTCTCTGCAATATTTTTCTAGCTTAAGAATTTTGTAATGAATAAAGGTCATGGTTCTTGCTTTCAATAAATTTACTATCAAGTTAAAGAAAAGATGTGCTAGATTGTAATACAAGACACAGGTTTTGCTGAATTGAGAAGACAGAGTTCTGTGCAATCACAAGAGGCTATTTGAAGGGAATGAAATGCCCTTGCAAAATGGGGAGAAGAAAGGGCTTCAAAGTGGGGGACAATGTGAGTTATGAGCCACAGAAGTGAGAACTAGTTTTAGGAACCAAAGATCTATGTTAGAAACTCTGTGTGCATGGGGAGTGGTGGCCTGACTTGAAGGTGCTCTCTAGTCACTTGGCAATTAGAACGAGAGCTCTGATCTCTAGCATCACCCATGACTTGGGTACCTGTTCTATTTGAAAGTACCCATGGATATTGGACAATTGGATGTTGTCCAATCTGTGGGACTCTAACTGCATACCCTGCTCATCTGCACAGCAGAATTCTTTGGCATCAGAGAGAATTTTGTTTAGCCAAATTCTAACACTAATATAATCCTCCCTCTAGAAATTCCATTTGTTTGAATGACCTCTTTTGAAATGTTAAACATTTGAAATTAAATGGCAAATTGGATGAGATTTTACAGACAAAAGTCATAAAACTGTATCTGTACTGACTCTTTTTAAGAATTAAAAAAATAGAATTTTTTAACATTAAACTGTCACAAAAAAACTTTCATTAAATTGTACATTCCAATTAAACTGTTTTAAAGAAATATTTTTTTCCTCAAGGAAAAAAGAATATATACCAAGTGCACTAAAGTCTGACTGCCTAGAAAAACAATGAGAAACAAAGTATATATCTTATTTGTCTGTTTTTGGGCACTGAACTTTCCCCCTCCACAAAGGACTATTTTGTCCTTTGGCAGACAAATTGGTATAAACTGTGTGTCAGTTGTGTAGGACATTAACTCAAATGTTGCATATTACTGACAGGGAAGAAAATGGAGTCTGCTACTGAGTTTGAAATGAGCTGCATTTGACAATTTGGTTAAGAGCTCACTTCTTTTTGTTTGCCTGTGAAATGGTGTGAGTAGGCCCAAGGTAGAAAATTCTGTCTGTGTTTGGAATTTACCAGTTATCTTAGCTTCGGACTTTCAATAGTGAATTCTGCATGCTGAGAACCATGTTCCAAATCCAAATCATTAAATTGCTACTTAGCCTGGGTGGAAATCCAGTCCCACTATTGAAAAGAGTTGTTGAATGCTTTGCTTCGACTGACAAAAGACCTCCTCAGTTTTTATAACCATTGTAATTCCTGTGGCTCCTACACTGGAGGGATGTCCACAGGAGGGATGTCCAACTAGCTTTTTCCAATCACCAGAGCTTAACTCTTTCCAATCTGAGGCATATGACTTGAAAACGTTTGTATACCTCTTATAACCAAAGAAATTAAATGGACTCAAGAAGTCAGAAATACTTTTTGAAAAGTATACTGATATATTTCTTTTTAAAAAATATAGAGCAAATTTATTACTAAATTTTTTCTAATTTCAGAGAGAAAGGTAGAGGGAGAGAGAGAGATAGAAACATCAGTGATAAGAGAGAATCATTGATTGACTGCCCCCTGCACACACCACACTGGGGATTGAGTCTGCAACCCAGGTATGTGCCCTGACTGGGAATTGAATCATGATTTCCTGGTTCATAGGTTGATGCTCAATCATTGAGCCATGCCAGCCCAAACAGATTTTTATTTCTTGCTAAAGAATTCCTGCTGCTACCTTTTGAGAAACAGCAGGATAAGTATAGTGGAATGAACCTCAGATTTGGGATCTAGAGACTTGTGGGGGAATCTTGGCTCTTCTGAAGTAAGAACACTTGTATGATGAAGGAATCCTTATTCCTCATTGGTGAGAGGTGATATAGTCACCCCTCCAGGCTCTCACTCCTTCACACCCTCTTCCTGGGGCAAGAGGCAAATTTGCATCTCATTGTTGTGTTTGGAAGGAGCTGAACACACTCAGATCAGCACCTTCTTCCTTCCTCCCTTTGAATCTATCAATGAGCACACTCTGTCAGTTCTCAGGGGGCACAGGGGTGGGCGTAGGCTGTGTTTGTTCAGCAGTGACACAGTTCATGACTGAAATGCATATCTAATTTAAGGCATGGTGTTAAGCCCAATTGGGTATCAAACTAAACTGACTGAAACCACATTCTCCAATATCATTTTATCTGTAATACAATGACCTTACTCAACTGGTTGTGAATGTGGGAAATGAAAAAGTGGGGGGTGTGTGTGCGCGCGCGCGCGCGCGTGTGTGTGTGTGTGTGTGTGTGTGTGTGTGTGTGTGTGTGTTATTTATTCATCCTTATGCAAAAACACCTGGTGTGGTACCCAGAATCTCACTGGACTTTAGTAAATTTTTGCTTTGTTCTCAATTATGTTTATGAAATGGTCAAATTAATGAAGGTGGAGAGAGTGGACCTGATAGAAAAAAGCAAAGTAGGCTGACTGTGAAAATTATAAATAGAAAGCAGTTTGAAGCAATTGATCCAGCTTCAAATTCCCAAAGATGTTTCATTAACATTAGAATAGAAAACAGCAGTATTTCTCCCCAGGGGAGATTCAGGATAAAATGTCAGCCTTCTGAGTTCCAGAACATGCCATTTCTTCAGTCAGTTGATCTCCACTGAATCAAGAGGGATCCTCATTGCAGGCCTTCTGATTCATTTGCTTGCTTAGAGCAAGTTGAGATCTGCCAGCTCCTTGTTCAGGTGTTAAATTAAAGAGTTTGGGAGATAGCAAGATAAAGACCCTGTTTCAATTTTAGTTTCTTTCTCTTTTAAAAATAGTAAGTTTCAGAAACACTATCATTTAAAAGCAGGAATTGGATGAAGTCCATTTTGTTTCAAGGCCCTGCTATGGGAAGAGAAGAAGTCATACATGGCACAATTGATGTCCACTTCAAGGAGGGAAGCGACGTACAGAAACAATGCTCATTAATCAAAATGGAGAAGGTGTTTTTTTCTCTCTTCAGGGGAAATTTTAGAAGCCATTGGTGACAGAAGGACCTATGGTCCCTAACCCCCTATTAAATGCCATGATGAGGTATCATAGACTGACCACTGGGCTAGGATTCAAGGTACTACATTCCATGTCATTGTAAGTCGCTTTCTCACATGTGACATAAAGGGCTGGTGCTTTCTTCCATGGTGGAGAAGGTGGGCCTCTGGCTCGACTGCCTCTCTCTGGCCAGAGGAGCTGAATGCGATGGCTGCCTGGAGGGTGCAGGGCTTGCAACATCTTGAATAGACTCTTTTCTCCCTGCTTTGTCTGGCTGCCCTATTTGGCACTACTTACAGAGTCATTCCTGTGCTTCCATCTGTCGAATCTCAGTGGAACATCAGGGATGAGGGTGTGAAATATGGATGCTGCTTCCATATTTTTTTTTTTTTAGTTGCTGCTAATGGCTATCTAGGGAAGCCCTTTATGGAAGTGTCTTCTTAAATGTTAAAATACCCAGAGTTCACTGGATAATTGTTTCATAGGAGATAGGATGGCCACCCCATCCTTGTGGCCAATGACGCTCTCTCATTTATACAAAGGCGTGAGAAGTCACTGTAGATGAGTTAATCACTTGGAATAGAGCAGCAGATGCCAATTGTCTAGCAAACAGCAAAGCTTTCTGTATTTTGAGGCTTTTAAAGCACACACATACACACACACAGCTCTATTGAATAAAAATTATTCACAGTGCATGAAAACACAATTGTTTCAAATTAAATTCAAAATGGTTGGTTTGTTTTATTCCCAATTATGTTTATGAAGTGGTCAAAAGAATGTTTGAGTCCCACTGGTTAACATCAGTGATCTATAACCTGATCACCTTTCACCAACAGCAAGAGACTATGTTGGTTTTGTCCTTCTCAACCTAATGGGTGTTTATTTAATTTAGGAGTTATCACCAAAAAAAGCTGCTGAGCCCAGCAATGTGTCAAATGGTGTTCTCTATATTCCTTTGTTTCCAAAGCTAATGACACTAAAAATACCATGAGTACACCAAGGTCCAACACTCACTCATCAGGGACATTATCTGCTTACTTGCTGATTGCTTGAGAAACTGTAGGAGAAACATTTGCACAAGTGATGGGCAGCCAGAGAAGAAAAATGTGGGTCTTATCCTTATTTATTCCTAACCCCCTCCTATCCCATTCTGGGTCTCATCCTTGTTTATTCCTAACCCCCTCCTATTCAGGAAAAGGTCCTCTCAGACCACGAGAAGCAGGACCCTAGACAGCGATTGTCCATCCATGCTTCTGGGATGCTGCTGTCCTCATGGCAGAAGGATGGGCTGCCATTAGCTCACTGTCTGTCTGCTAGCTTCTGCTCTAACTCACATGCTATTAATAAGTGAGATTGGGGTGTGAGAGAAGAACTGAAGCCAGCCCCCATGACAGGATTGGAAATGGCAGCCTGAGGCGGATGCAGTCTTAGATAACCAGGCAAAGAATTGCTCACACAGCCAGCAGGGGCCGAGCTTCCCAGCCTCCTTACAGTCCACAGACTTATTCAGGCCACAGGTACAGAGGCCTGTCTCCACCTTCATGGCTAAATGAGACCGTGAAAACGCTGGAGAAGGAACAGCATGATGACTTAAAGACAACTAACTGGTACATACTAAGCTCTACAATATAATTTCTGACAGTTACTTGGCATAATGAAAAGATCACTAAGCCGAGCTAAGAAAAAAACCTTCACAAATAGATATGATTCTGGATGGGATTCTGATAGCATGATGGAATTTCTCTCTAAATTTATCTTAAAGGAAGTTCCTGACAGAAGCAGGACTGAGACAGTTAAAGAAGTCAGTTTGAACATATGGTGACTGACGTCAGATTTTCTCAGATGGGCGCAGGAGTCAAGAAGGTGGAAAGATGTGAAAAGATGATTTTTATCAACTATTTGAATTCCTTCATGATGTCAATAGCTGTATTTTAAACTCTATTCATGTTCTTTAATGTCAATCTAATTTAGATTTAAAATAAAAAGGTACATTTTCTATAACACAGGGGATCCTCTGACATGAGAAAGTAGAGTGGAGAACAGAAATGAAGGCCTTGGGGGAATTCTTCAGAGGGATCCAAGTAGGGCCATAGCAGCAGAGAGGGCCAAAGCCACATGTTTGCATGGCAGTGCTGAGCCGCAGATCCTGGCATATGGTGGCAGACAAAACAGAGCAGCTGGGAGATTCATAGTTGTCAAAACCATTATTCCCACCTTCACTCTGCCATCCACCCCCAGCCTCAGCAAATAGGAGCTAGCAGGCCAGGGTGTTCTTAGCTTACGAGACCTGGGGAAGAAACACCTGAGAGCTCTCCACAGAGACACCTGCCCGGTGGACAACATGCTGGGCAAGAACTTCATCTCTAAGCACAAAGCTCAGCACTGTGCATCGAACTACCCCCTTAGCGAGTGGCTTCAAGGATTCAAGAAAGATGCGTTTTCTTTCCCCAGGACAGGGTTAATAGCAGCACTCGTGCCAGCATGTTGAGTGCTGGGCATTTACAGCTTGAATGTTCTGGGTTTTGACTATTTGTAAACAAGCCCCAAAGCCTATGACATGTAATAATTTGTTCTTCTGCTGATGCAAAGACTCAAATGGTGAGAGCAACGTTGGGAATGATAGTGAGCCATTTAACAAGTGAATGAGTTTTGTTTACTGCTTAGCAGCTCCATTTCAACTCAGGTTTTGCCATTTTTTGTTCAGCAACTCTTGAGAGATGTCACCCTATATAATAAAAAGGTAATATGCAAATTGACCATCACACCCTCACACAAGATGGCTTCCCCCATGTGGTCAAAGATGGCTTCTCCCATGTGGTCACAAGATGGCCACCACAAGATGAATGGCAGAGGAGGGCAGTTTGGGGCAACCAGGCTGGCAGGGGAGGGCAGTTGGGGGAGATCGGGCTGGCAGGAGAGCAGTTAGGCATCAATCAGGCTGTCAGGCAGAAGTAGTTAGGGACAATCAAGCAGGAAGGCAGACAAGTGTTTGGAAATCAGCAGTCCAGGATTGTGAGAGGGACTAAACAGTCAGGAATTGGGCCTAAACCGGCAGTCAGACAACCCCCGAGGGTCCCAGATTGGGTAGGTGCAGCTGGGCTGAGTGGCACCCACCCTCAGTGCATGAATTTTATGCACTGGGCCTTTAGTCTCTCTCTCTGTCTATCTATCTCTCTATCCTATCTAATAAAAGAGTAATATGCAAATTAGGCTTCACTCCATCACAAAGATGGCCAGGCCCCGTAGCCACAAGATGGCGGAGGCCCTAGTCACATCCCATCTAATAAAAGAGTAATCTACTACAACCCAAGCCATGCCCACCAGCCAATCAGAGCGACTATATGCAAATTAACCCAACCAAGATGGCAGCTGGCAACCACAGAGCTAGAGAAAACAGGAGGCTTTGTTGTCCCAGCGATGGAGGAAGCTGCCTGCCTAGGCAGGCTGTGGCCTCCACTCAAGGCAACAAAGTTTCAATTATAGAGGATAAATAAACCCCAAATGCCTGCTTCCAGCCAGCATCACTAAGAGCTTGGATTGCTGGGGGCTGTGGCCAGCCTGCAAACAGCCATCAGCTCCTCACCCAGGATGGCCCCACCTTCCTGGGGTAACGGTCCATGCTGGGGGGCTTGGCCAGCCTGCAAACAGACATCAGCCACTCACCCAGGCTGGCCAGGCACCCTAGCGGGACCCCGACCCTGATCCGGAACACCCTTCAGGGCAAACCAGCTGGCCCCCACCCATGCACCCGGCCTCTATCCTACCTAATAAAAGAGTAATATGCAAATTAGACTTCACTCTGTCACAAACATGGCTGCTCCCATAGCCACAAGATGGCGGCGCCCAGTCTAGCTCAGCCCCACCACTGAAGTGGTCAGGGCTGTTATCCAGGCAGGTGGTAGGGGAAGCAGGGGGCCCAAGGGGCAGGACAGGTGATCAGAGGGGAGTGGGGGTCCCCTGCCCAGGCCAGAGGCCTTTGCCAGAGGCCTCAGGCATGGGTAAGGGCAGATCCAGTGATCGGAGGGGGAAGGGGGAAGCCGGTGATCGGAGGGGTATGTGAGTGCCCTACCCAGGCATAAGGCTTGGGCCAGAGGTCTCAGGCCTATGTATGTGCAAGACCAGAAATCACAGGAGCCTGGCCTCCTCAGAGCCAGCTATCGGAGGGGCAGAGGCAGAGTCTATGATCGCAGGGTTCTGGGCACCAGTGGAGCTGGCAAAGCAGGGGTCTGGGGGTCCCCTGCCCAGGCCTGTAGCCTTGGCCAGAGGCTCAAGGATGGACCTGGCAATGGCAGGGGTCTGGGGGTCTCTTGCCCAGGCCTATAGCCTTAGTCAGAGGCTGTAGTGGGGCAGAGGTGGAGCCCTGATTGGAGGGACATGGGAGTCTCCTGCCCAGGCCTGCAGCCTTGGCCAGAGGCTGCCAGTGGGGCAAGGGCAGAGCCGGCAATGTCAAGGAACAGGATCAGAGCCAGTGATCACAGAGGCAGGGGCTCTGTGAAACCAGTGATCGGCAGGGTTCTGGGGTCCCCTGCCCAGGTTTGCACCCTCAGCCAGAGGTTACAGGCCTGGCCAGGGGTGGAGCAGGGATTGGAAGGACATGGATGGAGCAAGTGATCAAAGTGAACTACAGAGGAAACACCTTTTCTTACTGCTCATTGACTAAGCTCCTTGTATGTCACTGGTAATATTCTTAGTAACTTGGGTAATAAGAATCCAAAAAGGTGATCTAGGGTTTTCCCACCACACTCCTGGAGAGAAAAAATGAAGGTTCACTGCTGGAGGACTAAGAAATGTCATGTCCTGCCCTAGCCGTTTTGAAGCATAATGCTTCAGCCTGCTGACTGCAAGTTCTGGGTTCAACTCTGACCAAGGTCATATACGTAGGTTGCAGGCTTCTCCCTGGCTGGGGTCCAGGTCAGGGCATATGCAGGAGGCAACCAATCAAAGTGTTCCTCTCACTTTGATGCTTCTCTCTGTTTTTCCCTTCTCTTCCACAGTCTCTAAAAATCAATGGAAACATATCCTCAAGTGAGGAAAAAAGAAAGAAAGAAAGAAAGAAAGAAAGAAAGAAAGAAAGAAAGAAAGAAAGAAAGAAAGAAAGAAAGAAAGAAAGAAAGAAAGAAAGAGAGAAAGAAAGAGAGAGAGAAAGAGAGAAAGAAAGAAAGAAAGAAAGAAAGAAAGAAAGAAAGAAAGAAAGAAAGAAAGAAAGAAAGAAAGAAATGTCATATCCTATGAAAAACACATCTTGAATATGCCTAAAGAAAGTTCTCATTTTTTTCATGGTGAAGGGATTGGAGTCCATGTTGATAAAAACACTTTGGTGGCTGTGGTGATTGGCAGTGGCCGCAGCAGCAGGGTGATTGGGCTGGTGGCTTCCCCTAATTAGCCTGGTCACTTCCCACAAAGGGAGGCCAGACTGCGGTTTAGGCCCGTTCCCCAAGGGGAACAGGGAGCGGGCCTAAGCCATCAGTAGGATACCCCCTGAGGGATCCCAATATGTGAGAGGGGGCAGGCTGGGCTGAGGAACCCCCCACCCCTCAGTGCATAAATTTTATGCACCAGGCCCTTAGTCCTATATACTAAAGGATAATATGTAAATTGACCCTAACAGCAGAACCACTGGGAATGACTGGTCAATGCAGGAGCTGCCCCCTGATGGTCAGTGCACTCCCACAGAGGGAACTCTGTTCAACCACAAGCCAGGCTGATTGTTGCTAGTACAGCAGTGGTGGTAGGAACCTCTCTTGCCTCCTCAGCAGTGCTAAGGATGTCCAACTGCAGCTTATGCCTGCTCCCTGCTGGCAAGGGGACATCCCCCAAGGACTCCCAGGCTGCCAGAGGAATGTCTGACTGCCGACTTAGGCCTGATCACCCTGGGAGTGGGCCTAAGCCAGCAGGTGGACATCCCACAAGGAGTCCCAAACTATGAGAAGGCACAGGCCAGGCTGAGAAATCCAGCCCCCCATCCTGAGTGCACAAATTTTTGTGTACCAGGCCTCTAGTGTATATATATTCCTGCAAGATTCCTGCAAGAATAGGGTTTCCTCAGGCCTATTCCTGCAAAAATAGGGTTTTCTGCAGCCGGAGCAAAGCAGAGAAGGGAGCAAAGCCCACAAGGCAGGCTTTGCCCCCCTCAACCCCATCTCCACAGCCCTGCTTGCTTCTCTGCAGCTTCACTCCCTTCTGCAGCACTTGGCTTCCTTCTATGCTGTCTTCAGTCTTCCCTCCGCACCTGCATATGCAAATTAACCACCATCTTTGTTGGGTTAATTTGCATACTCACTCTGATTGGCTGGCGGGCATAGCAGAGGGAGGGTCAATTTGCATGTTTCTCTTTTATTAGTATAGATGGGTAATATGCAAAGTTTCCCCTAGGGAGTTCAACCAGGAGACGGGAGTTTGATCTCTTGTTATGATGTGTGTTGACCACCAGGAGGTGACATGGAATGAAGGAAGGCCCCAGCTAGCAACCAGAAGGAAGGCCCCAGTTGGCAGCTGGAAGGCCCTGATTGACCCTGATCACTGGCCAGACCTAGAGACCATACCTATGCATGAATTTCATGCACCGGGCCTCTGTTCCTATATAATAAAGAGCTAATATGCAAATGGTTGTCACACCCTCACACCCTCACACTCCCATGTCCTCGCACCCTTGCTCCTTGCACTGGGGCTGGGGGACCTGAAGCTGGGTGGGGAACTTGAGGCTTCACCTGGGGACCTGAAGCTGTGCCCCTTGACCAGCGGGGCTTGACGGGGGGTGGAACCGGCTGGGTCTGGACCTCACGCAATTTCATGGGATGCATGGGTGGGTAGGGGCTTGACTCTGGGTCCCACAGCATGCCCAAGGCTCTGACAGGAGGAAAACTTTCATATACATTTTACTAATTTTCTTTCATTTCTGACAGTTCTATTATAGAGAAAGGAATAATAGCAATATTAACATATTTCCTCTAAGTAATTTGCTTTTAATGTGCAAGAATTTCGTGCTCTGGGCAACTAGTCTATATATATAAAATTCTAAACAATTATGACTGGACTACCAGATGATCAGCTGACCTGCTGGTAACTATGATGCACACTGACCACCAGGGAACAGATGCTCAATGCAGGAGCTTCCCCGTGGTGGATAGTGCGCTTCCACAACCAACTTCCTTTGGCTGACCATTCTCCTGGCCCCGATTTGGGACTGGGCAAGATGGCCCTGATTTCCCAGGAGTGATCCCACCCATGGATGAATTAGTTCACTGGGCCTTTAGTTAAAAAATAAAATGTTTTGTTGCGAAAAAAGTCCATAAAGAATGCCAGCCATGTATGCTGATTTTGGAAGTTAAAAGAATGCAAAATTCTCTGAACAAGCTATGAGTTTTAGCCATAAAATAGGAATTTTTGATGAACTAAAAAACAATGCTCTGCATGGTATCAGGGGGGTTCTAGACTTATTGGGGGGGTCACTTTGCAAGTTATATAAATCTGTAGCCAATATGTTGAACACCTGAAACTAATATAACATTGAATATCAACTATAATTGAAAATATTTTAAATAAAAATAAAAATAAAAATGGAAAGAATGTACTACAGAAGGATTAAAATCTGAGGGGGCCAAGGCCCTGGATACTGTATCTATTATATCTTCCAACTTGAGATATGAGAGCTGCTCTTGATATAGGTTCTGCACTAAGTAATAAAAGGGATCTATCTTAGGCCAAAACTGATATATCATTTGTATTGGATGTGGTTTAC
This sequence comes from Murina feae, assembly GCA_004026665.1. Classification (NCBI taxonomy): domain Eukaryota; kingdom Metazoa; phylum Chordata; class Mammalia; order Chiroptera; family Vespertilionidae; genus Murina; species Murina feae. The sequence goes on from PVJC01029213.1 coordinate 18,804, forward strand.
ATGTTGATAAAACCCACAGATAGTCTTCTAATTTTTCCATGTAGGTCCCAATGGCATACTCATTCTATGACAATTTTTTGTTGTCCATGTATTAGAGTTGCTTATATCCCATTGTTTTCCACATTTGGCCACCCCATGCCAGTTTGGATAATTTGGAATTGTGCTTTCAGTGAAACCATGGGTCCATTCAAGCTGCCTGTGAAGTGTGAGACAGACATAAGGCTGCAACTGGCTCATTCAGGACTGTAAACAGAGACGTGTACACAACTTGCTTATTGCCTTGAGTTTCGCAAGTCCTCCTGAACTCTGGCCCCATGCACGTGGCAATCTTGTATTCTCAGAGCCACACTTTGATATTCAGGTCTTAACTCTGGTGGGCAGCACCAAAGCCATGGGAGCCCCCAAAATAGAGTATAGTTTAGAGATTCAGCGGGTATTTGAAGGTCAAGGTTCTTTAATAATAAATAACTTCATCTTCAAAATAAACTATAAACTCTTTGCTTGTGTCAAATATTGGTTTCTTGAGTATTGCTTGGGCATCTTGTCATCACATTGGGCACTTCATAGGATCCCGTCTTTCTTACACAGCACTCTGCCGGGCCCATGAGGACTTCCTGAACATGAGATGGTCACTGCCATGTAAAATGAAGGAAAGTGAGTTTTCTTTTGGGGTTGCTATAGAAAGTCATCAGGAACTTGCCTTCTTGCTTTGTCCTTAATCATATTGAAATCAAGATAAAAATTCATTACCTGTGTGGAGGGCTACTGTGCAACATGGGAGATACGAAAGAAAAGTCAGATCCCGGGTATTGTCAGTGTCACTGCCTGAGCGACTGTATTGAATGATCAGCTTTGTGTTGAAGGTGGAGGAGCTTTACCACTGCCTGCGTCTCCCCTGCGTGGTCTTGGGGGAGGTGGACGGAGTCTTATGGAAAGAAGTTGGTTCTCTTTCTGTGCAAACTAAAGCACCACTCTTGCCTTTGGAAAGCCCAGCAACCCAATCCCACTTTATTTCCTTCTTGCCCACAGACGTCACAAGGTTAGCCCACCAGTTCTCTGTGGTTCTCATCCCCCACTCCTCGCCTAAATTTCTCTCTCCCTGATCTCATTGAGGCGTGGGGTATTTTCCCATCTTTTCGTCCTCCCACATTCTCTCTGAAACAAGTGTACAAAATGCAAAGAACATCTAGTTCCCACCAGAGGTTAGTTCCATTAAAATTGGCTGAGTGGGATGTTGGACTGTGATTCAGATTTCCATCCAGGGTGGATTCAGGCTGGTGCACCCTAAACTATGGGGTGGATCTGAGCCCCTTTTATCCTTTTCCCTTATCTTCCCTGTGACCCTGGGATAAACTTTATGCCCATTCTCTGTGCCTTAGAACTCTGCTCCTTCTGTGGTTCATTTCCAGAGAATGGGCCAGGAATCAACGGACCGGACCTGCACCACCAGCACAATCCCAACAGTGCCGCTAGCCTCCTGGAAGTCAGCTTCAGGCACTATGGCCACTTCCCCTTCCTAGACGCTTCTCAAGGAAGACATGATATAAAATCAGCCACTGTACTAGGGAAACTATTTTTCTCTCCTGCCTTGAAGGTCTCAATTTTGTCCCTGAAGAATAGTCTGTAGCTCTTATCTCAAAGTTATTTTCTGATCCCAGACCCATTTCTTCATGTCTAATTCAGTATTGCTGATAGATATTTACTGGTCAGATTAGTAAAGCTGATTCTATCCCCGGGTGAATCATGGCTTTTAAAACTACTGTTCTACACAGTGGCTGCACCAGTCTGCATTCCCACCAGCAGTGAGGAGAATTCCTTTTTCTCCGCATCCTCTCCAGCACTTGTCGTTTGTTGATTTGTTGATGATAGCCTTTCTGACAGGTGTGAGATGATACCTCATTGTTGTTTTGATTTGCATCTCTTTGATGAGTAGTGACTTTGAGCATGTTTTCATATGTCTCTTGGCTTTCTGAATGTCCTCTTTTGAAAAGTGTCTATTTAGGTCCTTTGCCCATTTTTTGATTGGATTGTTTATCTTCCTTTTCTTAAGTTGTATGAGTTCCCTATAAATGTTGGAGATTAAACTTTTATCAGTGATAACATTGGCAAATATGTTCTCCCATGCAGTGGGTTTTCTTGTTGTTTTGTAGATGGTTTCTTTTGCTGTGAAGAAGCTTTTTATTTTGATGTAGTCCCATTTGTTCATCTTCTCTTTAGTTTCCAATGCTCTAGGAGCTGTATCGGTGAAAAAATTGCTTCGGCATATGTCTGAGATTTTGTTGCCTTTAAATTCCTCTAGTATTTTTATGGTTTCCCATCTTATATTTAAGTTTTTTATCCATTTTGAGTTTATTTTTGTATATGGTGTAAGTTGATGGTCTAGTTTCATTTTTTTGCATATATCTGTCCGATTTTCCTAACCATTTATTAAAGAGACTGTCTTGACTCCATTGTATGTTCTTGCCTCCTTTGTCAAATATTAATTGAGCATATTGGGGAGGGCAGTATGGAGTTTCCTCAAAAAATTAAAAATGGAACTCCCATTTGACCCTGCGATCCCACTTCTGTGAATATATCCCAAGAAACCAGAAACACCAATCAGAAAGAATATATGCACCCCTATGTTCATAGCAGCACAATTGACCATAGCTAAGACTTGAAAATAGCCTAAGTGCCCATCAGCAGATGAATGGATTAGAAAACTGTGGTACATCTACGCAATGGAATACTATGCTGCTGTAAAAAAGAAGGAATCCTTACCATTTTCAGCAGCATGGATGGAACTGGAGAGCATTATGCTAAGTGAAATAAGCCAGTCAATTAAAGAAAAATACCACATGATCTCACTTATTTATGAACTAGGGGCCCGGTGCACAAAAATTTGTGCACTTGGGGTGGAGGGAGTCCCTCAGCCCGGCCTGTGCCCTCTCACAGTCTGGGACCCCTCAGTGGATGTCCTATGATGGCACCTTCTGTGTGTGTGTGTGTGTCATCACTGGGGACCTGCCCCCAGCCGCATCTGAGGCTCAGAGCAGTCCTCCTGTGTGTGTCTACCTGCTGGGGGCCTGCCCCTAGGCATACCGTGGAGGCTTGGAGCAGGCACCCCCTCTATGATGATCTCTCAGACTCTTGCCCTCCCCTGCATGTTGTTCTCTTTTTTGAGCTGTGGCCAGGGCTGGGTGCTGCCTGCCTCCCAAGCTTGCCTACTGCCCATCTTCCTCCAGCCACCAGAAAGCAGGGAAAACCCCGCCTCGTGGTCAGGC
>PVJC01029214.1:0-22042 GCA_004026665.1 Murina feae
AGCTTGCTTTTCCACTCCCCAGTGCCCCCCAAAGGGCCTGGGGAGCTGCCAAGCAGGCCCCCGGCCCCCACCGCCTCTTTCCTGCTCCCGGTGCCCAGCAAGGGGCCTTGGGAGCCGCCAAGCAGGCCAACAACCCTGCCGCCTCTTTCCCACTCACTGGTCCTGGGTCCTGCGCTGTTCCACCCTGTAGCCGCTCTGTGCACTCAGGGGATCCCTCAGCCCAGCCTGTGCCCTCTCACAGTCTGGGACCCCTCTGGGGATGTCCATCTGCTGGTGTGCCTGACCAGCCTGGGTGACGGGCTGATGGCTGTCTCCAGGCTGGCCAAGCCCCCCAGTAGCGTACCTCACCCCACTGGGTTGTGGCCAGCCTGAGTGACAGGCTTATTGGCACTTTCAGGCTTTAAGGCTGCCCACAGCTCTCATTGACCCAATGTCCCAGCAAGGCTGGCTGGATGCAGGTTTCTGGGGTTTGTTTATCTTCTATAATTGATGCTGTTCCTTTAAGGCGAGGCTTCCTACTAACGAAGCCTCTTCTCTGCTTCACCTCGACCTTCTATAATGAAACAATGTTGCTCTTAGTGGTCAGGCCAGGCCTGCTGTTTCCTTCAGCTCCCGAGGATTCTATGATTGTTATTTTGTTGCAAACATGTGTTTTGCTTGAGTGAGGATGAGCAGAGCAGTGCAAACAGTTTCACTTTCAGTCCTGCTGCAATGGAAGCTGCCGTTTACTCGGGTCCGTGAGTGGTGGCCTCCATGTTGGCTGGGCTAATTTGCATACAGCCGCTCTTATTGGCTGGTGGGCATGGCTTACCCCATCCCAGAAAAATGGTTAATTTCAATATTATGCTTTTATTAGTTAAGATAGTATCCCTAACAGGTCAATGCCTGTCTTTTCTCAAACTTAATTCTTCGAAAGGAAAGTTAAATCTTAAATACCTCATAATTGGTATTAATTTTTAATTAATTTATTTAAGATGTAGGGAACTTTACATGTGTAACTTTTAATGGTTTTAATATTTCCTTTGTAATTTAAAAAGTTTAATATTTTCAGGGGATTTTATGCATTTCAGGTAAGGCAAATCGAGATCAGTTTAAGTTGGACTTTTTACTCTGTAGAGGTGTTAATTTTGGCTTCAAGATCTTGAAAATACATGCAACATTAATAAGAATGTGCCAAGTACATATTATTTGTCATGGACTGTGTAAGACATTGAGCTTAAAACTAAAACATATTTCATTTTATCTCTTTTAGGAACTTCAATATAATAATTAAAATGAATGCATAGTCAAATTATTACCATGTGATCTGAAAAATAGAATCATCTTTAAATTGCAGGTTTCAGTGGAAGCCAGTGGGTGGGATTGAGCATTATGCAAAGTGTCTGGTGGGATATGACAAGGTTCAATTGCAATTGAAGATGCCAATATCAGTGATAACACTACTTGCATATATAGGAAAAAGAGTAAAAGGAATATGTGTTTTGAAACTTATCTCTTTGCTTTATAGCCTACCTCAATGCCGTACTTCAAGAAAGACAACCAATACCTGAGTGTAAAATTTCCTATTCTCATATTTTACTGAAAATCCATATAAAATAACATTGTAGACTTAACTATATCTTTAAGGCACTTATTCTTTTCACCTTGTTATGATGTTCCTGTTCATCTTATATATAATATTACCTCCTTATTAATAAGGGATATGTTACAAAAGCTCTCAGTGGATGCCTGAAACCAGGGATGGTGCTAAAACCTACATATACTATGTATTTTTCTATACGTGCATCATTGTGATAAGGTTTAATTTATAAATTAGGCACAGGAAGAGATTAGCAACAATAGCTAATAATAAAAAAGAACAGCTATGTAGTAATTGGTAATAAAAATTATGTGCACATGGTCTCTCAACAAATTAACACAGATTTCTTTTTCCATTTTCACAATTTCATGAATAGATTCCTTTTTTACCATACATCTTAGCAACCTCAGCATACAATTTCTTTTCTTTTCATGTTTAAAGTCAATAACTTTTACATTTTTTACTTAAAGAAAATACTTTAAGGCTTCTTTGGTATATTTGAATTGTCTGATTCACTACTCTTGTACTTTGGGCTATTATTAATTAACTAGGGGCCTGGTGCACAAAAATTTGTGCACTCTGGGGGATCCCTCAGCCCAGCCTGTGCCCTCTCACAGTCTGGGACGCTTCAGGGGATGTCCACCTGCTGGCATGCCTGGCCAGCCTGGGTGAGGGGTTGATGGCTGTTTGCAAGCTGGTCAAGCCCCCCAGTGGGGACCCTCACCCCATGGGGGTGTGGCCAGCCTAGGTGAGGGACTGAGGGTCATTTTCAGGCTGCCCACAGCTCCCATTGACCCAACCTCCCAGCGAGGCTGGCTGGAATCAGGTTTCTGGGGTTTATTTATCTTCTATAATTGAAACTTTGTTGCCTTGAGCAGAGGCCTAGTCAGGCAATGAAGCCTCCTGTTTGCTTCAGCTCTGTGGCTTCTATAATTGAAACATTGTTGCCTTGAGCAAAGGCCTGGCTGGCCTAAGGCAGGCAGTTTCAACTCCATTGCTGGTGCAACAGAAGCCTCCTGTTTGCTCTAGCTCCATGGATGCCAGATGCCATCTTGGCTAGGTTAATTTGCATACAGTCACTCTGATTGGCTGGTGGGCATGGCTTGGGTGTCTCGGAGTAATCGCTAATTTGCATATTACTCTTTTATTAGATTAGATATAAAGGTTACTTTAACACAAGCGCTGTGGATACTACAACGGTCAACATATGATAAACTAGATGGCTACCAAATGACTAGCTGGTGGGCAGCACATGAAGCATGATATTCTGAACAAAAGCATGCTTCCTGTCTCAGGTGTGATGGAGTGAGGCATGCAAGATTTTTATCACATTACTCAGAACGGTGCCCAGTAAAACAAACACAAACCTTATAAATTATTTATTTCTAATACCTTTTCATTGTTAAAATCAGTGATATAATTAGTTATAAACATTGCCTATCCTAGCAAAGATGGTTAGTTCCCACCACTTTGAGGAAAAATAGTTTTACTCTAACTTATTAGAAGACAGTTGAAAATAGAAGTACTGTTATAAATCATTAGCTCAAACTCCTCATTTAAAGAATTATTATTTACTAAAAGATAAAGTATGACATGCCTCAAAATATATTTACAGTTCTTTCATTCTTTCATTCAACTAGTATTTACTAAACATTTACTAAGGAACAGATACTATTCTGGATTCTAGAAGTACAGCATGAATAAAGCAGGCAAAGTTTCTACTCTTAAGGGACACATATCTGAAAGGAAGAAAGCAGAAAATAAGCAAATAGCAATTCCTAGAGGAGTATGAAACATACATCAACTACATCACATATTACTTAGGGGTATGCAGGTACAGTGGTGTGAAGGTTGTCTGCTTTAGATTTGATGGTCAAAGTATTTTGAGGAGGAGGTTTAATCTAAGATATACTTATGTGATATTCAGGCAGAAGCAAGAGCTAATGCAAAGATCTTGAGGTAAAAACAAACCTGAAGGAAGTTAAATATATCAAGGTAAGTTAAGTAGAGTTTTAGGAGAAAAAATAGAATTAGATAATTTACCAAAGTCCAGGTCTTAAAAGAGTTTTTTAAAAGTAAAACATACTCAAGTGTATAAGTAATATCAGCAACTTACTTACAAAACAATTGTGATCTCAATTTAGTGATTTTTTATGGGCTAGATTTCTCTCTCCTGAATGAATGACCTTCATGTTTTTGGAGAGGTGCCACGTTATTTGTCTTGGCAGGATAAAATTCCTTCTCATTCCCCTAAATTATGTTCCTTTGCCTCTCAAATAGCAAGTAGATGTCATTATTAGTGCTGGTGAATTTTGAAAGGTGTCTACATGGGAATTTCCATCATGATTCTCCGGGCGTCTCTGACTGTCTTAGACCTATCCTTTCACTCCAGGGCAAGCGAGGAGAAATGAGAAAACACAGGATCAGGTCTGCCACTGTGTTTCCATTAACCTGAGTGTTCCCTTCACAACCTCGAAGTGCAGAGAGTGAATGATGGTCCAAGTGGGGCAGGACAGATCGATCCTGTATTTTTTACTGTTTCTCCTCGGTCCTAACTGGCTATTGATTGGATGAACTGGACTTGGGGAGTGCCTCTGGGGCCTTGGAAGGACTAAGAGGAAATTCTCTCTCACCACTAAGCAACACCTTCAGGCTCTTGTCTCCATTCGCTTTACAGAGGAGAGTGAAACAAAACTTAACAATGAAGTCATCTGAAGAGAAGTAAATTTCATCCTCCAAATGGAAAGTAAAGTCACTTTAATGCTTATTCACTCATATGATATCAATTATATATTTATACCAAAGAAAACGCATATTTCATATGGTTTCATGAAGTTGCAAAGTGGGTAGGGGTTTTTAAGATTGCTTGATTTAATTTCTTTACTTAACAGATATGAAAGCTGAGCCCAAGAGTTAATAATCCACTTACTCCAACACTTAGGGTCATTTTAATTCCCAGACTAGCAGCCTGTATTCTTAGAAAAATTTTCTTACTCCTAAGAAAGCCACAGAGAATCAATCTCTATTCTTGCTTTGGATCTTGTTCTGTCCTGTGATAATGCCTAGAACTAATATAGCCACCTATTCCCAGTATGAAGGTATATCCAAGTGGGCAGGTAGGGTGTAGTCTTTAATGGCTGGTTGGCAACTTCCCAGATCTCATTTTTTCCTGATGCCCTGATAGGTGACATTTTAAATAGTGGTGATTTCATCATCATAATGGATATGATTTGACCAAGACATGACTGTCGCTTATTTCAAGACACTGAGAGTTTGAGTTGGATGGTATTTCAGTCTAAACTAGGTTTAGTATGATAAATACTGTTAGAGATCATTTTGAATTGAAAATGCAATAGTTAAATTAACTGTGAAGTCATAATGTTAACTTACATTAAACTTTTAAATGATTGCCTAAATGTCAATAGTGCTGAAGAAAGGTAGAACTGATAAGTTAGGTTTGAAAGAGGGTATGATGATAATGCAGCCCACCTTTAAAAAAAAATTTCATTGATTTTTACAGAAAATATTAATTAGCTACCTCCTGCCCACTAGGAATTATGCTAGAAATTGAACCCACAACCTGAGTATTCACCCTAACCTAGAATTGAACAGGTGGCCTTTTGGTGTTTGGGATGATACCCAACCAGCTAAGCCTCATCAGCTAGGGCTGCACCCACTTTTGGAGCTACTATGGAAGTAAGATACTTCAAAAGGGGGCTGTACTTTCCATGCTAATAATTGTTAAAATATCATTTACTAAATTCGCAAAACTAATATCAATAACAGTATAGATATAGATATAGATATAGATATATATTTGTCCATGCATATAGGGCCACAGCTTAAAATATATTTGATGTCTCTTGAAAAGGAATTACATGGACGCTTGCCAGTTCATTTAAGTCTCTCAAATACTGTTAATGGGCCCCGGGTAGATACTCGCCCCATAGAGGGTAGTTATAATTACTCAGTGTTACAAGGAGAAGCAATGACATGGTAAAGAGAGAAGAGGAAGGTTGTTTGTTTGTTTTTTTAATGGCATTTAATTAAATATTAAAGAAGATTTAAAAAGGATATATCTGAATATTAGAAACTAAAAGTGATTTTTTTGACAGCTGCAATTATTGACAAGTTACAGAAATAGAGTTGTCATTAAAGAGTGCTCATAACCAAGTGAGAAAGGGGGAGGTGTTGACTTGGTGTCAATTATTGAAAAAAATACTAAAACAATTTTATGTCTCACTCCAGACATGTGAGACTCCTAAATAAATGAGTCTCACAGAAAAAGATAGTCCTTGGGAATGAGATGCTTTCATCTAGTAGAGTGAACAAGACAACAATTTCCGCATGATATGAGCAAGGCCATGGGGATACCCTAGCTGCATGGAAGCATAGAGTATTTACACTTAGACTGAGGGGATACAGAGGACTTCCTGAGAAGACAGCATGGTGAGAACTAAAGTTTAAAGGATGAGTAAGAGTTAGCCAGGCAAAGAATAAGAAGTGCATTCAGGGCAGTTAAACAGTGTGAGTTAAAGCACAGAGCTGTGACACAGCATGGTGTATGAGAAACACAGCAAGGCATATGATTCCAAGCACATAAAGTAAGAGGCAGGACATGGCAGGGGACAAGGTGAGAGAGTTAGGTCATGGAGAGCTATACAGTACATAATACTAAACTGTGAGGATTTTATAGGTACCATGGTTCTACTGAAGGATTCTAAAGCAGGCAAGTAGAGTGATCAGATCTTATTTTGAATGGAATATTAACGGTAAATGCATTGATAATGGATTGAAAGGAAGAAATACTTCAGGCAAATACAGGAGCAGGCACTCAGTGAGGCTATACACAAAGAGGATCTAAACTAAGGGAGTCATGGCATGATCTGAGGAAAGATTATAGATGCAGAAATAGTTCAGTAGATACATTTAGTAGGAGACTTTCTGGAAGCTGAGATAAGGAAAAAATGAACTTGTTATTGTATCCCCAATATTGTAATTTGAATTGTATTTAGGCAATAGAGATAGTTTATACAGGAACAATTTAATGGGAAAGACAAGATCATGCTAAGTCTGTGATAGTTTTGAAGATATTCAGCAGGCAATTGGGTATATAGCATAGTTGTTGACACTAGAAATACATAAATGAGAGTCATAAACACTGGTTGGTAATTAAAACAACAAAAAGTGGAAAGAGGTCTTCAAAGAGTATTTGAGGTGTGAGAATGACCACAGGTTAATGTTGAGAGATACTTAAGAACTGGAAAGGAGAAGAGAAGACTCAGAGAAGATAGAGAAAAACAAGATTGAGAAACACAAGACTGAGAGAAAAAGTGGTTTCTAATTACAAATAAAAGAGTGGCAATATTGACACCATCCTAGTAGGTCAAGTAGGATGAAAAAAACACAGCTTTATAATTAATTAGGGGTTCAGTGCATGAAATTCATGCACTTGGGGAGGGGGTCCTCAGTCCAGCGTATCCCCACTCACATACTGGTAGCCCTCAGGGAATGGCCTACTGACAGCTTAGGCCCGCTCCCTGCTCCCCTTGGGAGGAGGCGACCGGGCTGATCAGGGAAAGGCACCAGCCCCATCACCCCGATGCTGCAGCCACTGCCAGTCACCTCAGCCACCAAGGTGTTTTCATCACCATGGACTCCAGTCCCTTCACCATGAAAAAATGACAACTTTCTCTAGGCATTTTCAAGATGTGTCTTTCATAGGATATGACCTTTCTTTCTTTCTTTTCTTATCCTCAACTGAGGATATGTTTCCATTGATTTTTAGAGAATGTGGAAGAGAAGGAAAAGACAGAGAGAAACATCAAAGTGAGAAGAACACTTGATTGGTTGCCTCTTGCATGAGCCCTGACCTGGACCCTGGCCAGGGAGGAGCCTGCAACCTAGGTACATGCCCTTGGTCAGAATTGAACCCAGACCCTGTGGTCGGCAGGCTGAGTCATTATCCACTGAGCCAAACTGGCTAGGGCAGGATAGGACATTTCTTAGCCCTCCAGCAGTGGACCTTCATTTTTTTTCTCCAGGAGTATGGTGGAAAAACCCTAGATCACCTCTTTGGATACTTATTACCCAAGTTACTAAGAATATTACCAGTGGCATACAGGGAGCTTAGCCAGTGAGCAGTAAGAAAAGGTGTTTCCTCTGTAGTTCACTCCGATAGCCAGCTCTGCCCCTGCCCCTCCAATCCCAGCTCCAACCCTGCCCACACCTGTAGCCTATGGCCAAGGATGCAGGCCTGGGCAGGGAACCACCAGGTCCCTGTGATCACTGGTTCTGGCCCTGCCCAGGCCTGCCATCTCTGCTTGAGGCTGCAAGCCTCAGGAAGAAGACCCCCAAGCCCCTCTGATTGCCGGATTCACAGAGTCCAGGCCCCTGCAATCACCCACTCTGATCCTGCCCACTATGATCACCAGCTCCGCCCATGCCCAGGCCCCTGCCCCTCCAATCGCCTGCTTCATGGAACCCAGGCCCCTGCGATCACTGGCTTTGCTCCTGCCCCACTGCAGCCTCTGGCCAAGGTTTCAGGCTTGGGCAGGGGACCCTCAGGCCCCTCTGATCACCGGCTCCATGGAGCCCAGGCCCCTGTGATCATCAGCTTTCCCCCTTCCCAGGCCTGAGGCTTCTTGCCCAGGCTACAGGCCTGGGTAAGGGACTGCCAGACTCCTATGATCACTGGCTCTGCTCCTGCTCAGGCCTGAGGCCTCTGCTACAGGCCTGGGCAGGGGACCCCCAACCCCCTCTGATCGCCTGCTCCACCCCTCAACCCTCCCCACCTCCCTTGCCACCTGCCTGGCTAACAGAGCTGGCCACTTCAGTGGTGGGGCTGAGGCGGACTGGGCACTGCCATCTTGTGGCTATGGGTGGGGTCATCTTTGTGATGGAGTGATGACTAATTTGCATATTACTCTTTTATTAGATAGGTTAGGTAATTGGTGACATAAATAAAACAGTTTCATAGTGTGTAAATTACAGGATATTGAAAAATGAATCAGAAGTAAGGAAAAATATCTCATTTTAAAAATATGTTGCTAAAGATGAGTCAAGTGATCATAATGGGCCTTACATTACAAATAAGTTTCTTTCTAATGACTTATACATACTTGAAAGATAAGGAGAAAGCTAAGAAAAGGGGAGAAGGAAAGTTTTCAACCAATGGACTAAAATCCAAAATAAAGAACAGATATTTTTGTGCAAAGAAACCGATTTGGAGAGATTAAATGATTTGTCCAAATTGAAACAACTAGAGGTACTGGCACTGGGATTTGAACCCTGGTCTTTCTGACTCCAAAGTGTCTGTACTTTTTACCATACTGTTCTCCACAATTTAGCTTTTCAATATTGAAATAGAGGTAGGCGCCATTACTGACACAGTTCACTGTTGTAATCTGTAAAAGGATCCATGTAATTCTGCTAATCAGTTGTTTTTATTACTTTGTTCTGTTTATAATTATAGATGTTCATCCTTGGTTCCTTTTAGCTTAAGATGTTAGTGTCATTTTTATTCTGGAGATAAACAGCTTCAAAGCATTTGGCTCATGACACTGAGTTAAACACATCAATGATGTTTGTTATGGTTTCAGAATTAAATATGATTAAGTAAGATGACATGATATTTAAAGCAAGTCATTTCAATTAAAATTATACAGTACTACAGATATTCTATTTATATTTCACCAAAACACTTACCCTAATTTTTTTTTCTTTCAGAATACATACCAGCTCTTCATAAAAGCACAAACATCCATTAATGAGTCCGTTCAACTTTCTAGATAATTAGAATGCCCCTTAGCTTAAATAACACAAGGTTGTATCAGAATTATTTTACTCATGAAAATGTGGAAACTAGGTTTTCTTAATGTCAAAATATAAAGACCTTAATAGCAATGCTAGAAAACATACAATTTAACTGTATTTTTTAAAAAAAACTAATTTTGCCTGTTGTTCCATTACTTAGATAATAGTCTCCTAAAATTTTAAGTGTTCTTGCATGTTTATAATTGAGTCAATTTTAGAATTAGCTCCTATAGCAGCTGACTTTAAAAGTGGGAGTATTAAGTACATTTTTTTATTACAAGGTCCATTTTGGTCTTATTTTTGAAATAATCTCTTATATTCTGATGACTTTCATAGCACTTGCTTTATACAAAAATGTCCGTTTTTAGTTCATTTTGGTGCTGTAAATGTAACCTATTAGAAAAATCCTCTGAAACCAAATTGTTATTGGCAGAAAATTTTCAGCCAAAACACGTTCTGTAACTTAAATAATCCCCTTTATTTTATAAATTAAATTGTTCATACAAAGAAAATGCAAAAACATGGTTAAACCTCTAAGTACCGGGTCATTAAAAATCCATTCTTGCCTTTCTGGCCATAACTACATCTTTTTTCAGACCTGTCATCCATTTAATTTAAGCACTTAGCTCTCTTCTAATGAATGAATCGGCATTTCATATTACCTTATTATCCTATAAAGCAAAATGCATACTCAATAACATTAATGGTAATTTCTCATAAAGACACATTATCGATCAGGGTGCTACCTGTAAGCATTGAAAATTGCAGCCTGCACACAGCGCCTTTCCCATCTGGGCCTGAAGAATTAAAGAAAAATTAAATTTGACAGCAGTAAATTCACAGGCACAATCTAGGCCCCAATTTATATGCAAAATGAAATGCTTTATGAAAATTTCTTCCATTTTCTCACGGAGATTTGGGAAAAAGATTTCACTAGATGCTTCTTTTTTTAATATCCCTCTACTTAAATATTAGACTGCAGTCACTGCAGACTCTCTTTGATGTATAAATAATCAGGTTAAATTATGTGCAGCATGGAGACTAGTGCTCTGCCATCCTTATTTTACAAAGTAATTCCTACCCTAGAGGGTCAAATTTCCCTGACAAATTCTTAATTACTGTGTTGCAACAGAAGCAGAATCTATTTGTGCATAAATCCTGGGCATTCCCATGTGGCAAGTAACTAATATTACCAACCATTTCACTTGGCCTGTTCACTGAACTCCATAATTAGGTAATACTTTTGATGGTGGTACATTTGAAGTCTTAATCCATTTAATTTTTTATGAGATTTTTTTATTTTCATAGGGATATGTTAGTGACCACTGCCTATTTAAAAATCATTAAAATTCTGTCCACAGCAGTAATAAAGATTAAAGATTACTAATATGGCATTCATAACCTTGCTGGTTTTCCAGAAATCCAGGGCTTAAGGTAAATGTTAAAGGTCATTTAATATGTTAGGCACTAATTATAATCCTGGGTAATAGGTTCCTTTTCTAATTATCATGATATAAAAGTCCCATTGTTTGGGTCTATGCTTCTGATTTTCATATTTAGCTTTTGGGGGATGAGTAATCCTGGAATTAAGCCCCTGAACATTGATGAAAGTAGGTAATGCTTGATGATTAACTGGATAAAAGCTTATATTTGAATGCTGTGTAATATCTTGCCTTGAAGTTACTTACAAGAGATGCAGCATCCTTTTTCTAGCACCAGGTTCAGGGAAAAGGTCATTGTAAGATGAATGCACTCATATTTTAATATCAAACTATGACAAATTTGATAACAGCCTTTTGGTGCTGCTGCCAAAACATGAAGAAAAAAGGTTGAACAACCTGAAACATGAGGAAGACATTTTTTAAAAAGTGAACTAGGTTTTGTCTGTCCTTTAACCTAATAATAAAAGTGTAAAATTATCCAATAAATTGTTCACTTCTTGTTTAAACTCACACTCATACACATGCATTCACACACACCCTCAAGCTAGAGTAGGTGCCTGAAAAAAAATCACTAGCTCTCGCCTTGACTAATATTCTAGGATCAAGATAAGCTAAAACCCATTAAACTAATTAAAACTCATCAGATTTTTGCCCTAACTAGTTTGGCTCAGTGGCTAGAGCATTGGCCTGCGGACTCAAGGGACCCAGGTTCGATTCCAGCCAAGGGCATGTACCTTGGTTGCGGGCACATTCTCAGTAGGGAGTGTGCAGGAGGCAGCTGATCAATGTTTCTTTCTCATCGATGTTTCTAACTTTCTATCCTTCTCCCTCCCTCTCTGTAAAGTATCAATTAAAAAAAATAACACCCATTCTCAAATTGAATGTAATAAATCTCATAATAAAAAAACTCATCAGATTTTTGGCTATTACTTTTTACAAAACTCAGATTATCACATATGCTTTACTTATATAAAGTCCACACTTTCAATGATTTCATTAACATATTTTTATCTGACTTTAAAATAATTTTCATTTGCTACCTCTTCAGTGGTGCACAAAAATTTGTGCACTCGGGTGGGTCCCTCAGCCCGGTCTGTGCCCTCTCACAGTCTGGGCCCCCTCAAGGGATGTCCACCTGATGCGCACCTGGCCAGCCTGGGTGAGAGGCTGAGGGCCGTTTTCAGGCTGCCACAGCCTGTTCAGGGTTTGGGTCCCTACTGGGGTGCCTGGCCAGCCTGGATGAGGGGCTGAGGACCGTTTGCGGGCTGCCCATAGCTTCCATTGACCCAAGGTCCCAACGAGGCTGGCTGGAATCAGGTTTTTGGGGTTTATTTATCTTCTATAATTGAAACTTTGTTACTTTGAGCAGAGGCCCAGCGGCCTAGGCAGACAATTTACTCCTGGTAAATGAAAGCCTCCTGTCTGCTCTAGCTCCCTGGCTGTCAGCTTCCATCTTGGCTGGGTTAATTTGCATACAGCCACTCTGATTGGCTGGGGGCATGGCTTGGCTGGTGGGTGTGGCTTAGGTGTCTTGGAGTGATGGTTAATTTCTATATTACTCTTTTATTAGAGTAGATTCATAATTGTTTATTGAGTATTTGCCATGTTCCAGACACATACTGATCCCTGTTATCATGAAACTTTTATTCTAGTGACACAACACATACAATAATCAAAATAAACACATGAATTAAATATGTCAAAAGTACTATAAAAATAGTATTTTAAACTGAATGACAGCAGGACTCATTGAGAAAGTGACATTTGACCAAAGACTGGTAAAGGTGATTCAGGTATAGCACGTGTACCAAGAAGAGAAAAGAGCAGGCGCAGGGACCCTGAGTCAGGAAGGGGCATGCCTGACTTAGTTGAGGAGCAGCATGGAATTCAGTGTGGCTGGAAGGGAGGAAATAAAAGGAAGAGTAATAGGAGTTTTATTTTAAAAATTATAAAAGGTAAACATTAATATAATTAGGGTTATTTGGTATGTTAAACTACATGGGAAGCATTGTCAAATAAGTTATGCTGAACCTTTGATTATTTACAAAATAGTACTAGGGTCCAAGTCATGAAGGATCTTTAGGCTATTGTAGAAACTTTGACTTTGTGTGTGTGAGAGAGAGAGAGATGGAGACTATTTGAATATTTTAAATAAGAAATGACATAAGTCTATTTGGATTTTAAAATGATGATAATTCCAATTTCATCTTCCAGATTGAAAACCTGGTAAGGAAAATATGGAGGAGAATCAGGAAGACTAGTTAAGGAGCTTTAGAAATCATGCAATCAAAAGATAAAGAGAATTGGATGAGAGGATCATGCTGGATATTAGAAGTCAAAATCTATATATTTTGAAATTAAAGCAAAATAACTTGATAACTGGTGAGATGGGAGTTGTGGGAAAAGAAAACAGTCAATAATTACACTAGAATTTTGGACTTTAGCAACATGGTAATGTTCATTTTTGACCTCAATAAAAGCATTTCAGTATATCCTGGAGCCCCGTGATTGCATTTAAGAAAAAGTGGGAGGAAAGGGATCAGAGATAGGAAATGCAAATTACTTCTAAGAGTCTTGCTGGTAAAGGTGAGCCAAAGGGTGGGCTGGCTGCTAGAGGGAAATAGAAGTTTTCTTTTAAAGATGGAAGAGCTTACCCTCTGTGTATACAAGTGCTTCTTGAAATGATCGAATAGAGAGGAAAAATGAATGGTCACTTAGAATTAATGGCTACGTATTTAAAGCGAGACAGTGAACCATGTCCAGATTCAGAGGGCCTGGTGTGGTTTAGGTGAAGAGTACAATAGAACAATGGTTAGAGTTTTGCCAGAAGAGGGTGACAAAGAGAAAGACAAGAGAGTTGACAGTGTTTGTGCAGGAAAGACAGAATGTAGAGCTTGGACTTGGTAGGAAGGTAGTAAGGATAGCATGGTGCGTATGCATCGTGTCATACATTTCTATGACAGAGATCCCTTTATACTTGGGGAACAGGGCCTATGAAAGCACAAATCAATAATCTTTTTCAGCAAGGTGGTTTCCCTAGGAAATCATAGAGCTGAGGAAATTATGAAAACTCCTCTGACTGAGGTCTGGAAACACAGTGGTAAAAATCAAGATGAGGAAAACAGTAAAAACGGAGAAGCCACTGTAAGTGTAAGTCAGAGTGTAGTATAGTCCCCTGGAGAGATGACGGCCGGAGTATGTTTTTTCAATTAAGACTATGAAATTAATACAAAGGGAAGCTTCCGTTAATATTATAGGCTGGGCTTGACACAGGGCCCTGCCCCAGGACCCCTGCTTAGACTGGCCTTGCACTTGGTGTGGTGCTTTGATGTCAAAGTTTTGAGACTTTTTACAATTTTGAACAAGAATGTTTTGTGCAGGATTAAACTCCCACCCAAAATGGATCTGGCTGTTGAAACTGCTGATGCCACAAGAAGAACGTCAGGGTTTGTCATTCACATAATAAGGGTTTCTATGGAGATCAGCATCCACTTCCAAGCAGGTCCCCAATGGCTTGAGTGAACAGGGGCAAATGGCTTTAGGTTTTGTTCCTGTGGCTAGAATCAGGCTGGGATGACAGTCTCAGTCAAGGAGCTGGGCTTGCCTGTTTTTACTTCCGCATCTGGGACGAAAGGAGGGAGGGAGACCCCTGTCCCTCTCTGGGGCTTAGAAGCTGTTAAGGATTAAACATCACAAATGCAGCCGGATTCTTTATTAAAGGAGTCCTCCAGTATTCCATCTTGTCTGGCCCCACTGATTATGCAGCCAGTCCCAGTTTTACAGGAGCAGGTACTGAGACAAAGATATTTATTAGGACTCACCCTTGTAAAGGGGAAGGGGAAAACATTATGGGGCAGAAGAGGGATTGGAGTGTAACAGAAGCCCGACAAAGCGGTTTCCAGGAATACCTCCTAGGGGGCTAGAGGCCAGTCTCTCCTTTCCTCACAGCTCACTCACAGGTGTGGAGTTGGACGAACCTCAGCGCAAGTGGCACATCTTTCTCTGAAGGGTGAGCTGGCCTGCTTTATCTCTACATCCACCAGAACTGGGCAACTAGTCAATGTCTTGATTGTTATCATAGGCATTTGATACAATTCAAATGTTGGAGTTCTTTGTAAAGTAAATATAAGTAGGTACAAAATAAAGGAATAGATATGTGACCGACCAGGAAGTTGGGCCTGCTTGAGTGTTATTTTTTCTCTAGTGCAGATAATAATACAAATACATGTTTCTTTTGAGGCATAAAAATGTGAAATAAGTGTTAAAGAGTAAAGATTTTATATAAATCTTAGTGTTTTTTTTTCATCAAGAGCTTCAAAGTATAAATATTGTGACCTATCCTTGGATCACTCACAATTCTGTTCTTCTACAGTAGAAGAGTTTCATAATTTAGTTGACTCAATACATTGTATTCTATTTTAGCCTTTCTGTTAATAACCTTATTTTTAGGAGTAAACTTTTAGCCATGCTAAATCAATAATTACTGCGTAGTATATTTACTTTATTCTAAAATTTCACCTAAATTAATTGATGATTATCAATAAAAAATAAAGTTTCAAATTAATCAGAGTATATATCTTATTCATTTCAGAGTCTTAACAAAAGGTTACTGTTTAAGATACAATGTTATATAAAATATGAATATAGTATTTGTTTCTCAAGTTATATGAAAAGGGTTATCCTGTTTAAACATTTCTTATTTCTATAAAATTATTTATGGGCTTTTTAAGCATGAATCTATGCATATTTAATATTCTCCACAACTCTGAATTTCTTATTCTTGAATTACCAACAGTAATGCGAACAAAGTTTGAATTCTCATCCAGGGTGAAATATGGTCCAAGTGTAGTTAGAGTTCTATCTCAAGCGTATAGACCATCTTCAGTTTATGCTTAAAACATTTCTTTTAACTGGGTAGGAAATGAAATTAAAGGAGTCCCAAATTTGAATGATAAAAGTCTGAAACTTGCCCAAATTCTCTTGTGTGACCTTAAGATGGATGTTTCTGGAGGTTTAAAAAGAAAAATCCATTGCCTTATAAGATTGTCTAGGTTTCTTTCTGATCCTAATTTTTAAAATTGAAGTCTTAAGATAGGCTTTGCTATTCAAAATTAAAATACTTTTATTACTTCTAGTTCTGCAGCTGTTTCTTTTCTTATAATGTTTAGTATCACACAGTAAACTCTGTCTCAATTATACTGGAACAGATTTGTCATTCCTGGTCTCTGAAATAGCTTGGACAATAATTGGAGACAGAAGGTATATATGTTTGTATTTATGAGGAGTTAGAAATGTTAAATGGGACACAGTCTTGCTAAGGATCTCTAATAAGAAAATACTTATTTTAGCACATGATTCTCAAGTTATTTCTCCATTTTAAAACTCAAGAAAGCAAAGGAAAAATTAGCTCATTATCATTTGAAATAAGCTAAAAATCTTATTTGGGTATCCAAATTAATATTTGAAAATGTCAAGAATAAAATGTGTTCTCAATCCAACCTTTCTTTCTCCCCTCTGTTTCACTCTGCTAGGTATAGATGTCTTATTTAATCACTGACTGAGAAAACTGTCACACAATTAAACTTAAATGGTAACAATTGTGCCCTTCCTAAGTTACCATCCTATTGACAAAACCCTGCATCAAACATGAATTGTAAAATGGAGGGGGGAGATATGTTATATTTCTATATAACCTCCTTAGGTCTAGAAATCTATACCTTGATATGAGAGAGGGGGAGAGAGAGAGAGAGAGAGAGAGAGAGAGAGAGAGAGAGAGAGAGAGAGAGAGAGAATTATTAAAATGTAAGCAGAAGGGGAACTTAAAAGTACAACTATATTTTCACTTGATAGTCAAAAGAAAGTCTCCCCTATTATCAATGATCTCACTTGATCCATTCTGCAGAACATTCATTCTACCCCTTCAATGCTGTTAAAAAGATTAAACGTCATGATCACAGCACTTGAAAAGAACAATGCAAGTTCATTTTGGCTAATCTGATATCTTAAAATAGACCACCATAAAAATCACTCCAGAAAGATGAGAATCTATTATTAAATGCTTCCAGAAAAAAAGCAGCCTTTCTCAGTTTATCAGTCCTGATTAAGAAGAAAAAGCCTGCCTAATTCTAAAATTAATTTATAATGCTCTTATTTAATCACATAACTTTTATGCTGGATTTTGGTGAAAATGTGAACTTACTCCCCTCAAACTCTAGAAGTTTTTTTTTTTCAGCTTGCCATTCTCTCTCTCTCTCTCTCTCTCTCTCTCTCTCTCTCTCTCTCTCTCTCATCTCTCTCTCTCTAAAACACTTACTGAAAGACTGAAAGCATAATCTTTGGAGAATTTGTATAAGAATTACCTCATATATTTGTTAAAATGCAAATACCTGCAGATCAGAATATTTAAACTTGATAACAAAAAACTAACCTTGTTAATTATTTTTTATTTTTACAAATACATGATCATCTAATAATTACTAACATTGAGGACCATTTGTCTGGATTTTTCATGAATTTGTCCTAACTCATTATTACAATAATAATTATATCTTAAATCCTCCAAATTATTCACCTCCATAAACAATTCATCATGCTCTTATGATACCAACATAGACTTCCAATTTTGTCATGATTGGTCAGAATCATCATTTTCCTTAAAGATCTATAAAGTCATTCAACAACCTAACATACATCAATGGAGCACTTTTTTTACTGCTCTGGACTTTAAGGCTACAGCAGTAATACAAATACACCAATGATACCAATTCCCTCATGAAGCTCACAGACAATAAATGAAAGAAACAAGCTAAATATATAAGAAGGTGATATATGCTAAGGAGAGCCGGGTGCCAGAGGGGATGACAATTTTATTTTATTTTATTTTCCCCCTTTATTGATTAAGATATTACAAATGTGTCCTTATCCCCCCAAAGTCCCCTCATCCCCCCAGTCCTGCCCTCATCCTCACCCCTGACAGTTTTAAATAGGGCAGTTAGAGAGCAAGTGACTCAAGGAAGCTCTCAGATGGAGCAGTTTTGGAGGAACAAAGAATCAAGTTTCAATATACTGAGTCTGGGAGGTCTAAGAGACACTCAAGTGGAAATACCAATGTACCGATGGATATAGGGCTTTTTCAAGGAAGAAGGTCAGGCTGGACCACTTAAATGGAACATAAAAGCATCAGATTGGATAAAGCCACGTTGGAAGAGAAGTCGCCAAAGGAACGTCTCTGACTCACTCACCCACGAGTTCTGGTGCTGAAGCAGGGTGTGGGGGTCTCACCTGCCAATGCTGCTCACAGGTCAAGGTAAGAAATGGACTGAGAACTCGCCATTCTATTTATCCGCGTAAGAGAAGCGTGACTTCGGTGCAAGCAGTTCACTCAGTAAAGTGGAGGGTAAGAAGTGGTAACCTGTTTAGTGTGCACCTAAGAGAAAAATGGAAAGATAGCTTTATATCTTTCAAATATGTACAGTTGCCACACTCAATTTTGCCCTTTTATGTCATTTAGTGAACAGTCTATATATTTTCCATTTTTTCTACAACTCAATTAGATTACCTTTAATTGATGTATTAAATGTTAATATACACTTTGACTTTTTTATTGGTGATTCACAGTCTACATTATTAACAACATGGTTGTCATTGAGACTTTGATAAAATCTATTCTTCCTTTCCTCAGAAATAATTTTTTTTCTGACTTTCATCCAGGTAGTTGGGTGCATTCCCATTTGCAGTTTGTGGCAACTTATATCTACTTAGTGCCCTTTAACTCAGTTGAACTTTTTAATTTTTGTAACAACCAGATGCAGCATGTGCAAAACTAAGCACAACATTTTCTACCACAAACCATCTTGTCCCAGCTTCTCTGATGCTATTAATAGCAATATTATAACACTTTAAACAGCATAAAATATCAAAGGACCGATGAAGTTGTATAAACCAAACCACTAGAGTAGGTCCTCAAAACATATATGAATAACAGCATATAACAAGAACATGTGCATCAGTCTATTTTAAAATGTGTAGGACTAACCATCTTTAAAATTATTGCCATCTTATGTGGTTAAAATACACTTTAAGGAGCAAGGCTTAGGTGTCCAGAATTCTCAGCTCTAAAGAATAAAAATATTTCCAAGTATTATCTTGCCAGAAACTACAGATTAAAGTTTGCTGGTAACTTAAATAATAAAATTTAATTCAAATATTCAGAGACACGTCTACGTTTATTATTTCAACTGTTTAATTATCCTCTGGGTGCATGTATTAATTAATTAATGTCCTTGCCTTCCTATGTGATGACTTGCTTTGAAAGGTAGAATTATTAATAAAGAACATTTCTCTTACTTTAGCATATTTAGGGCAAAGACCAAATGCTTGAGATATTTAAAAATTTTAGCTTATGCCAAGGCTAAAAAGAGCAGGAAATTTGTCCCAGATACACTACATAAGACAAAAATTGAGAAAGCAGTGCAACAAAACCTGGGCAAGAAAGAAAATAATGCTCACACACAAAAAATAATTTTTGAAAGCCCAGGTTTTTTTTAACTCAGAGATAGCAAAAGAGAAAGGGAAACAATGTTGATAATAAAAATTAATATTAATAATTATAAGTTGAGTAGAATAAACATTTCAGAATAAATATACAGGACACAAAAACATCTTCGCATCCTTCATTTAAAATCTACATTAGCAAAAAGTATGGGGCGGGGAACACAGACTCTAGTGATCTATACTAACAAAAGGGTAATATGCTAATTAGGGCGGGCATAGCAGCAGCAGAGGGGTGATGGGGACAGTGCTTTCCCCTGATCAGCCTGGTCATCTCCCACAGAGGGAGGCCAGATGGTGGCTTCGTAGGATATCTCTTGACTGCTCCCAGACTCTGAGAGAGGACAGGCTGGGCTGAGGGACCCCCCCCCATCCAGTGCATAAGTTTTTGCACACCGGGTATCTAGTCTATAATAATTTATATACTATCCTCATGAGTTGAAATAATTCTTATTTGAAAAAGTCTGGCCCTGGACAGGTGTCTCAGTGGGTTGGAGCATTGTTCTGTACAGCAAAAGGTTGTGGGTTCAATTCCCTGTCAGGACATGTTACTTTCTCACATCAATGTTTATCTCTCCCTCTCCATCTTTTTCTCTCCCCATTCCTCTCTCTCCAAAAAGAAATAAACAAAAACATATCCTCAGATGAGGATTTTTAAAAAATTAAAAAACATAGTAGTTTGTGCTAACATATATCCTCTAGTTCAATATCTTAACTCTGTGAGGACGTTCTTCTCCATACAGATATGAACAGAATCTGCTTGTCCATTAACATTTCTTTCACAGAAGGGAAAGAAAATGTCATAATAAACTACTAATATATGATTAGACCAACCCTGTTGTAAAATATAATTTTGAATTTGTGTTTAATAGAAGAAGAGATCTCTAAAGGCAAAGATGTCTAGAGCCTATGAAAGTCATAATATAACCCTGGATTGTAAATCAAATCACACAAACCATGTCTCAAATTTATTCTATTAGCAGATGGTGAGAAATTTCCTCCTTCATTTTGATGGAAGTAAGTTAAGCTTTGTCTCTAAATTCCCAGGGAAAACAAAAAGTGAGAACAGATTTATGTTACTTATATTTCTCACTCAAAAAGCTTTCACATCTACTTTTGAAAGTTTCTTTGGTCAATAGACACAGGTACTTTATCTTGAAAATCATAAGGAAGGAGAAATTTATCCCTCTTGTGATGGGAGTGTATTATTCCAAAGCAATGTAGAATATGCAAAATCATATGCTTTGGACTCATGAAATAATCTCAGCTCTGGTGATACTAGGTTTGAAAGTTTTGGCAATTTTCATAACATTTCAATGCTATATTTCTTATGTATGTTAAAAAGGGGTGTCATGGCCCTAACTGGTTTGGCTCAGTGGATAGAACGTCAGCTTGCGGACTCAAGGGTCCCAGGTTTGATTCCGGTCAAGGGCATGTACCCTGGTTCCGGGCACATACCCAGTGGGGGAGGTGCAGGAGGCAGCTGATGGATGTTTCTCTCTCATCGATGTTTTAAATCTCTATCCTTCTCCCTTCTTCTCTGTAAAATAATCAATAAAAATATGTATATTTTTTAAAAAGGGGTGTCATGATGTGTTACCAGGATGCTTATGATATTTCATTAGTAATCCCAAAACTCAGATGGATTCTTTTTTCAATGTCCCCAGTGCAGAAAATGTCACCAATCTTTACCAAAATACTCGGAACAAAAACCTTTGGTTTGGTCCATGAACTCTTTCACATCCATATTCAATCAACCATTCAATCAACCATCAACTTTATCAGCTTGACTTGTTTAGACCACCATTATATCTGTCCTGGACCATATATTAACCTTCCAGTCGATACACTTTTGTTGATTATTTTGATCCTCTCACCTTTCCATGTATGGGATGACGTTCTAACCACCTGAGCCACACCAGCCAGAGCTATCATAAGTGCATTTAAAATAACAAAATATCTTTTTCCTTTTTATTGATGAAAACAATGCAGAGAAACCATTAGAAAAAAATCAGGAAATATTAAAAGTATGAAAACTGAAAGTACTCATAAATCTAGAATATGTATACATAAATTTGTAGTTATTGATATATCTCTAATATATGTACTTATGAATGTCTGTATTTAACCCTATGCTTATATATTCATCTAATCTAATCAAAGAGTAATATGCAAATTGACCCTCACTCCATTATACCCACAAGCCATGCCCACCAACCAATCAGGAACAAATATGCAAATTAACTCAACTAAGATGGGGGTGCCCAGTCCACCTCAGCCCTGCAACTGAAGTAGCCAGGTCTGTTAGCCAGGCAGGTGGTGGGGGAGGCAGGGAGGACCAAGGAGCAGAGCCATCAATCGCAGGAACCTGGGAAGGGGCAGAGTTAGCCATCATGGAGGTTGGGCGGTGGGGGGGGGGGTCTTCTGCCCAGGCCCGAATCCTAGGCCAGAGGCTACAGGCCTGGGTAGCGGTGGAGCTGGGATTGGAGGGGAGGGGTAGAGCCAGTGGTGGGAGTGAACTACAGAGGAAACACCTTTTCTTACCACTCGTTGGCTAAGCTCCCTATATGCCACTGGTAATATTCTTAGTAACTTGGGTAATAAGAATCTCAAAAGGCATCTAGGGTTTTCCCACCACACTCCTGGAGAAAAAAAA
>PVJC01029215.1:0-22049 GCA_004026665.1 Murina feae
ACCCTGTCTCGGAGAAACGGTTAATTTTAATATTTCGCTTTTATTAGTTTAGATATGTATATATGTGTGTGTGTGTGTGTATATATATACATATATACACACACACACACACACACACACACACACTAGGGGCCTGGTGCACAAAAATTTGTGCACTCGGGAGGTCCATCAACCTGACCTGTGCCCTCTAGCAGTCTGGGACCCCTCTGGGGATGTCCACCTGCTGGTGTGCCTGGTCAGCCTGGGTGAGGGGCTGATGGTTGTTTGCAGGCTGGCCAAGACCCCCAGTGTGGATCCTTACCCCACTGGGGTGTGGCCAGCCTGGGTGAGGGGCTGAGGGCTGTTTTCAGGCTGCCCACAGTCCCTTCAGGTTTTGGGTCCCTACTAGGGTACCTGGCCAGCCTGGGTGAGGGGCTGATGGCTGTTTGCAGGGTGGCCAAGCCCCCCAGTAGCATCCCTCACCCCACTGGGGTGTGGCCAGCATGGGTGAGGAGCTGGTGGCTATTTGCAGGCTGGCCAAGCCCCATAGTAATGTCCCTCACCCCATTGGGGTGTGGCCAGCATGGGTGACAGGCTGATGGCTGTTTTCAGAATTTCAGGCTGCCCACAGCTCCCATTGACCCAATGTCCCAGCAAGCCTGGCTGGATGCAGGTTTCTAGGGTTTGTTTATCTTCTATAATTGATACACTGTTCCTTTAAGCCAGGGCCTAATAAAGAAACCTCCTCTCTGCTTCAACTCTGGCTTCTATAATGAAACAATGTTTAATTAGAAGTCGGGCCTGGCCTGCTGTTTGCTTCAGTTCCTAGGATTGAAACATTTGTTGCAAATATGATGTTCCCTGGAGCGGAGAGAAGCCCAAGCGGCCTGCAAACAGTTTCACTCCTGCTGCAATGGACGCTGCTTGTTTACTCAGGTCCCTGAGTGCCGGCCTCCATGTTGGCTGTGTTAATTTGCATACAGTCGCTCTGACTGGCTGGTGGGTGTGGCTTAGGCGTCCCAAAGAAACAGTTAATTTTAATATTACCCTTTTATTAGTTAGGATAATATGCTAAGTGTCCAACCATTCGACTGGTAGCTATGATGCGCATGATCACCAGGGAGCAGATGCTCACTGCACAGGCATGGAAACATGGAACAGACTGATCAATCTCAGAGAAAAGAGGGGAGGAGAGAGGGCGGGAGGAGATTAACCACAAATCTTATACGCATACTAGAGGCCCGCTTGGCCTGCCCTGTGGCCTCTCGCAATCTGGGACTCCTCAGGGGATGTCGGACTTGCCAGGCCTAGGGACCCCACCAGTACATGAATCCAAGCACCAGGTCTCTAGTATATAAATAAGACATGAATTATTTGCTTGCTCCTGAAAGCAAAATTAAGGGTCCTACATACATAAAAATGCTTGAATACTATGAATGTTTGTATTTGGTTTTTTCATAATAACAGAAAAACCAAAAAGGAAATTAATCAAGAAACCTGTCAAAAGTCCTTACAACAGTGGTTCTCAAAAATATTATAATCATTCAGAGAGTTTAAAAATTAATGCCTGAATAGAATAGAGAACCCAGAAATTGACTCGAACCACTACGCTCAATTAATATTTGACAAAGAAGGACAGACCATACAATGGAGCCAAAACAGTCTCTTCAATAAATGGTGCTCGGAAACTTGGTTAGACACATGCAAAAAAATGAAACTAGACCACCAACTTACACCATACACAAAAATAAACTCAAAATAGATAAAGGATTTAAACGTAATAAAGGAAACCATAAAAATACTAGAGGATTCCACAGGTAGCAAAATCTCAGACATAAGCCGAAAGAATTTCTTCACTGACACAGCTCCTAGGGCAATGGAAGCTAAAGGGAAAATAAACAAATGGGGCTATCTCAAAATAAAAAGCTTCTGCACAGCAAAAGAAACCATCAACAAAACAACAAGAAAGCCCACTGTGTGGGACAATATATTTGCCAATGATATTTCTGATAAAGGTTTAATCTCCAACATTTATAGGGAACTCATACAACTTAACAAAAGGAAGATAAACAACCCAATTAAAAAATGGGCAAAGGACCTACATAGACACTTTTCAAAAGAGGACATAAATAAGGCTGAGAGGCATATGAAAACATGCTCAAAGTCACTTATAATTCAAGAGATGCAAATCAAAACAACAATGAGGTACCATCTCACACCGGTCAGAATGGCTATTATCAACAAATCAACAAACGACAAGTGCTGGAGAGGATGCGGAGAAAAAGGAACACTCGTGCACTACTGGTGGGAATGCAGACTGGTGCAGCCACTGTGGAGAACAATATGGAGTTTCCTCAAAAAACTAAAAATGGAATTGTCATTTGACCCTGCAATCCCACTTCTAGGAATATATCCCAAGAAACCAGAAACACCAATCTGAAAGGATATATGCACCCCTATGTTCATAGCAGCACAATTTACCATTGCTAAGATTTGGAATCAGCCTAAATGTCCATCAGCAGATGAATGGATTAGAAAACTGTGGTACATCTACACAATGGAATACTATGCTGCTGTGAAAAGGAAGGAGTTCCTAGCATTTATAGCAGCATGGATGGAACTGGAGAACACAATGCTAAGTGAAATAAGCCAGTCAATGAAAGAAAAATACCACATGTCTTCACTCATCTATGGATAATAATAACCATTATAAACTGGTGAACAAAAACAGATTCAGAGGCAGAACAGCATCAAAGAGACTGTCAAATTAAAGCAACAAGGATGGAGGGGGGATTGGGGGGGGGTAATAGATCAACCAAAGGACTTTTATGCATGCATTTAAGCATAACCAATGGACACAAATCATTGGGGGGTAGGGGAGGCTGAGGGAAGGGCAGGGGAAAAAAGAGATATTTGTACTAATCTTTGTAATACTTTATGTAATTAAATAATATATATACATATAATACTTTTATTTTAATGCCCGGTGTCCTATTGCCAAGTATGTTGATTTACTTATTCTGGATGCAACTAGGCCACAGATATTTTTAAGGACTTTCAAGGTGGTTCCAATCTATAATCAAAATTGAGAATCACTGAACCAACCAACTTTTCCTGTATCCTACTCTTTTCTTCAGGTACCTTAAACATCATCAGCTCAATCGAATTTTCTACCTTCCAAAAACACCTCTCCCTTTGTATCTGCTACCATTCCTAAATAGGAAAAGTATTCTCTTTATCTCTACAGTCAAAATATTCTTTAAAGGCCCAGCTGATGTGTTCCTTCTTTTATTAAATTTATCTTCCAAATGGAAGTTACCCTTATTCTGAGTTCCTATTATATTTCACTAGGGGCCCAGTGCACAAAAATTTGTGCATTCGAGGGGGTCCTTCAGCCCGGTCTATGCCCTCTCGCAGTTTGAGACCCCTCGGGGGATGCCCACCTGCTGGTGTGCCTGGCCAGCCTGGGTGAGGGGCTGAGGGCTGTTTGCAGGCTGGCCACAGCTCCCATTGACCCAAGGTCTCAGAGAGGCTGGATGGAAGCAAGTTTCTGGGATTTATTTATCCTCTATAATTGAAACTTTGTTGCCTTGAGCAGAGGCCACAGCCAGCCTAGGCAGGCAGTTTCCTCTGTCACTGGCCTCCTGTTTGCTCTAGCTCCATGGCTGCTGGCCGACATCTTGGCTGGGTTAATTTGCATAAAGTAATTCCGATTGGCTGGTGGGCATGGCTTGGCTGGTGGACATGGTTTATGTGTAATTAAATGAAGGTCACTCTACATATTACTCCTTTAGTAGATTAGATTTGTACATGCTTCATGCCACCAACATTAGAAGTTGCACAGTTTGATATTTAAGCTGTCTCTCCTTTTTTTAAATAAAATAATAAACAGAAATGTCTGCTATTTACAATTAAGCAAAATTAATTAACTTATGATATGACATACACACTTATTGTCAGCCAATATAACTAGCAACAGTCTTAGAAAAATATCTTTTTAGAATATCCCAGAGAAAAGAGTATTACAGAAGTCAATGTATATTACTCATGTTCACTGGTCTGAGAGAACACAGACACCACAGTGTTGAAAATATTCCTTTCATAAATACACAATTACTGTTACCCTTATTTAACCTTCACTTTTTCCATATTCCAAATCACTCTTTAAAGGTGAGTGGTATTTGACAGGTGTTTTTCATAATCAAAATTGCCTGCTGCTTCAAATAAATGTTTATATTAATTTGGTTCTAAACTGCCTTCAGAAAAAAGTATATGAAAATTACATTTGATTTTCTAATACATCACTTACCAGGTCAGGGACTCAAAATTATCTTGGAAACACTGAATATGTAAGTAACCACCAATTACCTGGAAATGTTAAAAATTTCCCATATGCCAATGACTCTATTTTGATCTATCACGTAAACTATCCCTTTCATTATTTAATTCGAATCAGAACATTTAGAGGTTTAAAAAAAAAGTTCCTGGAGAGAACCAAGATAGCGACATGAGGTATATACCTAAATGCGCAGCCTCCACAACTACATTATAAAAATACAACTATACAGATAAACAGCCATCCTCCAGAACCAAGGGAGGGGAAACTTTACAACTAGAAGGCAAGAGAAGGAATACAGTGAGACTGAGTAGAAGCTCCCAGCACCAAAACTGAGAGGTACGGATGCGCGAAACAGAAGTGGCAATGCGGGTGAAAGGGTGGTGGCAGCTGCACCTGGGTCCACGACTTGGAAGGAGATTATAAACTCCAGGGTTGCACTGAATGCAATGCGGGCTGTAGGGCATCGGGGTGGAAGACCAGTGGCGTTCTAGCAGAGCTGTTCACAGCACTGATGCGGAGATTTGGGGACTCAGAGACACGCAGACGCCAGGGCTTGGAGGTGCCAAATCCAGGAGAAGCTACAGAGTCCGTGGAGGGGCAGCCATTGTGGTTGCTCTTCCCTGGTGATTCTGAGACTTCGCCGCACCCCACCTACAACCCCGCCCAAGCTGTGCGTCTGCCTGCCTGCAGCATAACCTAAGGGTCTGCAGCTGGGACAGAACTCCAATAGATCCAAACTCCAAATAACGAGGAGAAAGGAGGCCTGCAGGGCATTTCCTCCCAGTGATACCTCCCAGTGATAACTAACAACAAGACTATGCACCCAGCCTTCAAAGGCTACAACAAGAGTGTCCACCCCAGGTGATTGGAGAGGCTGAATCACTCGGCCCTATAGGACACCTAGCACAGAAAGCCACCCTATCAATGAGCAGCCAAAATGCGGAGACTAAAAAACAGGTCACAAATGACAGAAATGGAGCAAACGACTGGATATAGAGTTCAAAACCACAGTTATTAGGTTTTTCAAGAATTTTCTAGAGACTGCTGATAAATTTAGTGAGACCCTCGAGGATATGCAGAAGGACCAGCTAGAAATTAAGTATACACTGACTGAAATAAAGAATAATCTACAGAGATCCAACAGCAGACGAGAGGATCGCAAGAATCAAGTCAAAGAATTGAAATACGAAGAAGCAAAAAACACCCAAATGGATAAGCAAAAAGAAAAAAGAATCCAGAAGTGTGAAGATAGTGTAAGGAGCCTCTGGGACAACTTCAAGCGTGCCAACATCAGAATTATAGGGGTGCCAGAAGAAGACAAAGAGCAAGATATTAAAAACCTATCTGAAGAAATAATGACAGAAAACTTCCCCCACCTGGTGAAAGAAATAGACTTCTAAGTCCAGGAAGCGCAGAGAACTCCAAACAAAAGGAACCGAAGAAAGACCACACCAAGACACATCATAATTAAAATGCCAAGAGCAAAAGACAAGGAGAGAATCTTAAAAGCTGCAAGAGAAAAGCAGTTAGTTACCTACAAGGGGGCACCCATATGACTGTCAGCTGATTTCTCAACAGAAACTTTGCAGGCCAGAAGGGAGTGGCAAGAAATATTCAGGGTGGTGAATGGCAAGAACCTACAACCAAGATTACTCTACCCAGCAAAGCTACCATTCAGAATTGAAGGTCAGATAAAGAGCTTCACAGACAAAAAAAAGCTAAAGGAGTTCATCACCACCCAACCAGTATTATACGAAATGCTGAAAGATATCCTTTGAGAAGAGGATGAAGAAAAAGTAAAGATAAAAATTATGAACAACAAATACATATCTATCAACAAGTGAATCTAAAAACCAAGTGAATAAAAAATCTGATGAACAGAATAAACTGGTGAATAGAATAGAATCAGAGGCATAGAAAGGGAGTGGACTGACAATCTTCGGGGGTAAAGGGTGTTGGAGGTGCGGGAAGAGACTGGACAATGATCATACACCTATGGATGAGTATAGCGGGGGGTGGGGGGGAGTAAGGACAGAGGGTGAGGTGGGAACTGGGAGGAGGGGAGCTATGGGGGAAAAAAGAGGAACTACTGTAATAATCTGAACAATAAAGATTTAAAAAAAAAAAAGTTCCTGAGAGCCCTGGCCGGTTTGGCTCAGTGGAAGAAGCATCAGCCTACAGACTGAAAGGTCCTGGGTTCGATTCCGGTCAAGGGCATGTACCTTGGTTGTGGGCACATCCCCAGTAGGAGGTGTGCAGGAGGCAGCTGATCGATGTTTCTCTCCCATCGATGTTTCTAACTCTCTATCCTTCTTCCTTCCTCTCTGTAAAAAATCAATAAAATGTATTTTTAAAAAACTTCCTAAGAAATAATATAACAGCAGAAATGAAAAATTCAGTAGGAGAATTAGAAAATAAAGTTGAGAAAATTTTGAAGAAATTAAAGCAAAGTTATAGAGAAGAACACAGGTTAGAAACATGAAAATTAGAGAGCTAGACCAGGAAGCTCCAAGACAAAATAATAAATATTCTAAAAAGCAAGAAGAGAGAAATGAAGGAAAAGGAATTATCAAGAAAATAATTTAAGGAAATTACCCATAAATTTTCAGGTGGATGGAAGCCACATGGTATCTGAATGAAAATAAACCTAAAACCAAGGCAGAGGTCATAACTTTCAGAGCAAGGAAAACAAAGATCTAAAAGTTTTCAAGGGAGAGAAAAACAAAACAGTTCACTTCAAAGGATCAAGAGTTAAAATAGCTTTGTATGTGCCTGGCTAGTGGGCCAGTTGGTTGAAGTGTAATCCTGTACAACAAAATGTTTCAGTTCAATTACTGCTCAGAGCACATACCAAAAGGGGATACAATTAAAATATTAAAGGTCATGAAAATATAAATAGAATGAATAAAGACTCATTTTGTAAATACTGAGAATATAAAGATGGGGAAAACCCATGAAGTCTATCAAAGATAGCCTTTTTTTAAAATAGTCACCTAAGGGTATGTTCATTGAGAGAGAGAGAGAGAGAGAGAGAGAGAGAGAGAGAGAGAGAGAGAGAGAGAGAGAAATAGTTTTTGTAAAAATAAAATATCAACTTAACTAGCAAAGGGTAAACAAATAAAATCACTTAGAGACAAATCTATATAAATTTAAAATATTTATAGTTTTATATTATGGGTTTTAGATAAATTATTATATGATGAATTGAGGAGAAAACAGTTAAGATTTAAAAAAATGTGAAAATATCATGTTCTTCCACAAAAGCTCAAGTACACAATACTATCAATCAGACTCAGTAGAGACAAGCAGTGTTCTTAAGTCACTTAAGTAAAAGGTTACTTCTCACACTGATGAACAATCAGGGATGAATGGGCTCCCTATTGCTTGCATGCCTCTGCTCTCTGAACATCACCTGCATTGATACTGTGATCTCCTGAAGCGCAGCATCCGCCTCATCTTGCTTAGTTTTAAGTAACACACTTTGTTCTCCAGCTTTTCTGTTCAGTTCATCCACAAGAGCTTTAGCTTCATTTAGTTTAGATACACCAGCCTATATTAATAAAATATTGATTGGCAATATTTTTAAAAGACATTTCATACACACAGAGCCTATAATATCAAGCAAAAATGCAAATGTGTGCATATAAAACATTTCCAAGTAAACTTAGTTTTTTATAATTGCAAATTATACTGATTTATTCAACTGTATAACCATTAAGATATAATAAAAGACTCCAAAGAGGCTTAAAAAACAGATTTTTAAAGCATCACAATAAAGCTAAACAGATCAACACATTTGATAGCTTAAGCATGGGGTTTTTATCTACTGTAGTAGATGAGAAAGAAAATAGAAAGCAAAAAAAAAAATTCAGCAAATCTTTCCCATTTTCAGTCTCACAGATGGTGGTAAAAGAATTCACGGGCCATTTTTTGTACACTGAACATCTGGTTTTGTCTGTCTAATACCTGTATTTTTTGTAAGACACTGCCTCACATGTGGTTCTGGTGGGTTATTCTTCAAAACCCTTGCCAATTCTTTGGGTGATCCTTTGACTCTGGCCTGGCAATTATGGTACATCACTGCCCATGAACAATCCAAGGAACAGACAGGAAAAATATTACCTCTTTTCTATGACTTGGGTGTTTGTCAGAAAATCTAGGCAGATAGTACTGGCAAAAAAGGAATGTAACCAATATTTATTGAGTCCCCAAGATAGAGGACATTGTACTGGTTCTTTAAATATATCCTTTATTTAATACACACACACACACACACACACACACACAACCACCACCACTGACCCAACTAAGGTGCAACTCAGCAAGCTTAAGTGATTTACCCACAGAAGCCTAGAGAACTAAGTCAAGAAATTAACCTTCCCAAAGCATGTACAGTTAGTGGCTTAAAATAAATAAAAATGAATCATTAGAAAAATGGATAAAGATGTTATAAGTTCTAGTTTATTACACTAACAAAGAGAAACTAAAACTTTGAAAAGGAAATGCTCTCTGACTACTTCTGAAGCTGGCATTTTAATGCCACATTTTGTTTAAGTTCTAAAATTAGAGCACTATAAAGAGAAAAATATTCAGAAAGCACTAAGTGACATGGCTACAATGTTTTTTATAAAATATAATTTGAATGTTTATTATAAAGCATAATCATGGATATAATGTTTTAATCAATAATAGGTACTTCAGAATTTTTTAAAATGCTTTCATGTGATAGGGACTTTTAATAACAGCAACATAAGCTATAATACCACAAAAATACCATGCAGTTAAGAAGAGGAATCATTACTGAATCAAAAAAATATAACATTACTACAATTTAGTGGGCAATACAAACAAAGCATTTAATATAGTAAAATGATTACTTATATTAAATAAATACCACAGAAAACAAGGATTGTTGTTCTATATAGATAATTCAAGATTACCAATATTATACCTGTAAATGACTTTGCCTTTTTAATAATTCCTTTTTCTTGCTGCTACTAATGGCAGAATATACATGTAAGAAGGTCATATATCGGCTTGGTGTAGCACCATATGCTTTACAAGATTCGTGGATTAATAAAAATGATTTTAAAAAATCAGGATCAACTAGAAAGAGATAGAAAACAAAAATTACTTAATATATGCATAATCCATTACGAATTAGAGAAAATAGGCTGCATGGACATACTCCCAAAAATAGACTGGAATTACAACTAAAATACAGAAAAACTTCATCTGAAGACTGACAGAAGAGAACCCTGATACTCGAGAACCGGAAGTGGAGACTGCATAGAGACTGGTAGGAGGGGCGGAAGGGTGAAAGGGCTGGCTGGGCACCCACAGACAGCAGCAGAAGTTCTGGAGAGATCTCAGCTGTGCAGGTTTTAACTGAGAACTCTGGGATCTAATCACCAAGCTGGGCCCTCCATCAGAGAGCACTAAAATTGAGAAGGGTGCCCACATAACACCTGGCTGTGAAAAGCAGTGGGGTTGCTGCCTGCCAAGGAGTGGTGATTGAAAATTCAGGCACCCCCTTAAATCACACAAAATTCCCTGTGGAGCCAGCCACCTGGTGCTTAGGCAGAGGGAGGGCAGGGTGGACTAGAGCTATGTGAGCAGACACCACGATTGGGAACTCAGGGGTTAGAGCTCAGAAGGCAGAGATCACCAGTTTCCTGTACTGAGTCATCACCTCATGTAACAGAAAACATCTTTCGCACACAAACATTTGCCCTGCCAGGGGACGAAGGGGTGGGGGGAAGGGTTGGGGGGACACAGTTGACCCATCCTATGGGAAAACACCTGAGGCCACTTAAGAGACTGAAAATAACAATTAGCCTCCAGGAAGAAGAAACTGCTCCACCCTCTTGGAAAAAAAAACCTCTCATCACATCACACCTGAAGACAATTGCCTGGGGGCAATTCAAATCAGGATCCTATCAGTCTGTAGGCAGAACCAGTCTCTGAGTCTTTGCCTAATCTAATTAGACAGAAACAGCATTTGACACTGTCCTGCACTATAGATTGAGAGGTGTAGAGGATCTACCTAATAAATAGTCACAAACCCAAACAGAACGCCAAAATGAGAAGACAAAGAAACAACCCCCAAATGAAAGAACAAGAGAATTCTCCAGAAGAAGAGATAAATGAAGCAAGATAAGAAATTTATTTGAAACATTAGAGTAATGATGGTAAAGATGCTCAACAGCATGAAAAAAGATATAGTAACTATGAAAAAGAAAAGTCAGAAATAAAAAATGACAAAATACAAATAAAGAACATATTGGAAGGAATACACAGCAGATTAAGGGAAGCTCAAGATCAAATCAGAAGACAGGACTGAAAAAATCACTCAGAGAACCAAAAAGAAAAAGCAATTAAAAAACAGAAGGACAACTTTAGGGAACTGTAGGACAATGTGAAACCTAACAATATTAGAATAATAGGAATGCAAGAAGAGGTAGAAAGGGAGAAAAGGATAGAGAACATGTTTGAAGAAATAATGGCAGAAAACTTTCCTAACTTGGTAAAGGAAAAGGTCTCATGAGTTCAGGAGGCACAGAGAACCCCAAATAAGAAGAACCCAAACAGGCTGACACCCAAACACATCATAATTAAAATGCCAAAAATTAAAGACAAAGAGATAACCTTATAGGCAGCAAGAGAAAAGCAAACTATTACTTACAAAGGAGCTCCCATAAGGATGACACCTGATTTCTCATCAGAAACTCTACAGGCAAGAAGGGAAAGGCATGAAGTACTCAAGGTAATAGAAAGCAAGTATCTGATAGGGACAGCCATAATGAGAAGAAGAAACAGAGAGAAACCTAGGCATATAGAACTAAAATGGCAATAAATGTGCTGTCGACACTATCCTGCACTAGAGATTGAGAAGATTAAAAAAATCTAAATAGTCCCTGACAGTCCTAAGGGATTGGCCTAAAAAGGCACCTACAGTCTCAGCAACAGGAACCTGAGAAACAGTACAGTTATAGAAGATTGGGATCTTAAGCCAGCCAAAGGAATGACACTTCACTTTTTCATTTTTTTTTTATTTTTTTATTATCATTATTTTGTTATCTCTTTTTTTCTTCTTTTTTCTTTGTTTTTCTGTTTTTGTTTGGTGCTTTATTTTCTATTTCTTTTTGCATTATATTTCCATCATTCTATTTTATTTTATTTTTATTTACTATTATTTATTTTTATACCATTTTTGAAATCAATTTTTTGTAAATTTATTACTATTATTATTCTTTTCTTCTCATTCTCTTTATTCTTATCCACCCATCCCTTTTCTACTTCCCCTATACTGAACTGAAGTCCTCCCCATATTCATCCAATTCTTAACCTTATTTTCTGTATAAACTCTGCCCCCACCCTCTTTGCTGGGTGTTTGGTGTTTGTATATTTTTTATTTTTGGTTTATCTATTGGTTGTGTGGTGTTTTCCCCAACATACTAAAAGCCTTATATGACAAACCCACAGCTAACATCATACTCAATGGGCAAAAAACTAAAACCATTTCCCCTAAGAACAGGAACAAACAGGGATGCCCACTCTCAGCACTCCTGTTTGACATAGTACTGGAAGTACTAGCTATTGCAATCAGGCAAGAAGAAATAAAAGGCATCCAAATTGGAAAAGAAGAAGTAAAACTATCCTTATTCGCAGACAACCCTAAAGACTCCATCAAAAAATTATTAGACTTAATAAATGAATTCAGCAATGTAACAGGATACAAAATTAATGCCAAGAAATCTATGGAATTTTTATACACCAACAGTGAACTTACAGAAAGAGAGACTAAAAAGCAATCTCACTTACCATCACACCAAAAAAATTAAGAGACCTAGGAATAAACTTAACTAAACAGGTAAAGGACCTATATGCAGAAAACTACAGGACACTAGAAGAAGCCATAAACAAATGGAAAACATACTGTGTTCATGGACTGGTAAAATCAACATCATCAACATGTCCATACTACTCAAGGCAATCTATAGATTCAATGCACTCTCCATTAAAATACCAATGGCATATTTCACAGATCTAGAACAAACTTTCCAAAAATTCATATGGAATAAAAAAAGACTCCGAATAGCTGCAGCAATCCTGAGAAAGAAGAACAAAGTAGGAGGAATCTCAATACCAGCTATCAAGCTGTATTATAAAGCCACTGTTCTCAAAACAGCTTGGTACTGGCACAAGAATAGACACATAGACCAATGGAATAGAATACAGAACCCATAAATTGACCCAAATCATTATGCTCAATTAAAACACATTTTTTGCGGGAAACAAGTAAAATCAGATCCACCAGGGAGACTGTCAATGGAACCTCTACTTGGAACCGGCAAAAATAAAAATGTTTTACGTCGTCGTCGTGTGTGTGCCGCTCATAAACTACGCAGTGAAACGTGGTACATGTGCACGTTTTGTAATGTAACCCTGCACAAAGGAAAGTGTTTCAAACGCTACCACACAGTGAAGCACTCGACTTGGCGGGAAAATGCCCAATTACAAAGTGTTAATATTCAACAAAGGAGGCACAAACATACAATGGAGTCAAGACAGCCTCTTCAATAAATGGTGTTGGGAAAATTGGACAGATACATGAAAAAAATGAAACTAGACCACAAACTTACACCATATATAAAAATAAACTCAAACTGGATAAAGGACTTAAACATAAAATGGGAAACTATAAAAATACTAGAGGAATCTACAGGCAGCAAAATCTCAGACATATGCCAAAGCAAATTCTTCACTAATATTCCTTCTAGGGCAAGGGAAACTAAAGACAAAATAAACACATGGGACTATATCAAAATAAACATGTACACAGAACTCATACAACTTAACAAAAGGAAGATAAACAACCAATCAAAACACAGGCAACAGACCTAAATAGATACTTTTTGAAAGAAAACAGAAAAAAGTCCAAGAGACATATGAAAACATGTTCAAAGTCACTAATCATCCTAGAGATGCAAATCAAAACGACAATGTGGTACCATCTCACACCTGTCAGAATGGCTATCACCAACAAATCAACAAAGGACAAATGCTGGCGAGGATGCGGAGAAAAAGGAACACTCGTGCACTGCTGGTGGGAATGCAGACTGGTGCAGCCACTGTGGAGAACAGTATGGAGTTACCTCAAAAAACTAAAAATGGAACTCCCATTTGAACCAGTGATCCCACTTCTAGGAATATATCCCAAGAAACCAGAAACACCAATCAGAAAGGATATATGCATCCCTACGTTCATAGCAGCACAATTCGCTATAGCTAAGATTTGGAAACAGCCTAAGTGCCCATCAGTAGATGAGTGGATTAAAAAACTGTGGTACATCTCCACGATGGAATACTATGCTGTAGTAAAAGAGGAGTTCTTACAATTTGCAGCAGCATGAATGGAACTGGAGAGCATTACAACAAGTGAAATAAGTCAGTCAGAGAAAGACAAATATCACATGATCTCACTCATTATGAAATATAATGAACAACATAAACTGCTGAACAATAACAGATCCAGAGACAGAGAAACACCATGAAACTTCAGAGGGAAGGTAGAGGAGGGTGAGAGCGAGGGGGAGAGATCAACCAAAGGACTTATATGCATGCATACAGGCCTAACCAATGGACATAGACAACAGGGGGGTGAGTGCACAAGTGGGGGGGGGGGGGAGAGCAGAGGATAATTTGGGGATAAGGACACATATGTAATAACTTAATCAATAAAGAAATTTTTTTAAAAAGTCCATACTACCAAAAGCAAGCTATAGATTCAATGTAATCCCTATTAAAATACCAACAGCTTATTTCAGACCTGGAACACACTCTCCAAAATTTATATGGATCCAAAAAAGCCCCAAGTAACCATAGCAATCTTGAGAAAGAACAAAATTGGATGGATCACAATACCAAATTATACTGCAAAGCCACTATATTCAAAACTGTATGGTATTGGCACAAGAACAGCCATATAGACCAATGGAATAGAACAGAGAACCCAGAAATCAACTCAAGCTATTGTGCCCAATTAATATTTGATAAAGGAGGCAAGAGCATACAATGGAGTCAAGACAGTCTTTTTAATAAATGGTATTGGGAAAATTGGACAGATGCATGCAAAAAAATGAAATTAGACCACCAACTTACACCATAGACAAAAATAAACTCAAAATGGAGAAAAGACTCAAATGTGAGACATAAAACCCTAAAAATCCTAGAAGAAACCACTGGCAGCAAAATTTCATACATCTCTCCTAGCAATATCTTTACAGATACACATCCTAGGACAATGGAATCTAAGAAGAAAATAAACAAATGGGACTACATTAAAATAAAAAGCTTCTGCACAGCAAAAGAATCCATCAACAAAATAACAAGAGAGCCCACTGCATGGGAGAACATATTTGCCAATGTGACATCCATTAAGGGGTTAACCAAAATTTAAAGGGAACTCATACCATAAAAAGAAAGATAAACAATCCAATTAAAAAATGGGCAAAGGACCTTAATAGACACTTCTCCAAAAAGGACATATGGAAAGCCAAACGGCATGTGAAAAAATGGTCAAAGTTACTAATCATCCCAGAGACGCAAATCAAAATGACTATGAGATACCACCTCACAGGGGTTAGAATGGCTATCATCAACCAATCAACAAAGGACAAGTGTTGACAAGGATCTGGAGATAAGGGAAACCTCATACACTGCTCATGGAAATGTAGACTGATGCAGTCTCTGTGGAAAACAGTTTGGAGTTTCCTCAAAAATTTAAAAGTGGAACTATCATTTGACCCACTGTTTCCACTTCTAGGAATATATCCCAAGAAGCTAGAAACACCAATCAGAAAGGATATAAGCATCCCTATGTTCATAGCAGTGCAATTTACAATAGCTTAGATTGTTTGGGAAACAATCTAAGTGCCCATCAGCAGCTGAATGGATTAAAAGGCTGTGATACATCTCTACAATGGAATATTACACAGCTGTAAAAAAGAAAGAACTCTTGTCATTTGCAACAGCACGAGTGGAACTGAAGAGCATCATACTAAGCGAAATAAGCCACAGAAAGATAAATATCACATGATCTCACTCATATGTGGACTCCAATGAACAACATAAACTGATGGACAGAAATAGACCCAGAAACATCTAACAGATTGTCAAACCTCATAGGGAATGCAGGGTGGTTGGAGGAGTGGGAAAGATCAATCAATAAACTCATATGTATATATGCATAACCCATAGACACAGACAATAGGGTGATGAAGGCTTGGGGGGCAGGGGTTTAGAAGGGGCAACGGGGGTGGGGGGGAAGGGACATATGTAATACTTTCAACAATAAAGATTTATTTTTTAAAAAGTTTAGGCTTCTAGCGAAAGACCTTAAGCAATAACAAGGTGTTCAGATCACTGGAGTCAAATATACAATTATTAATTTCTTAAATTCAAACAATAGATATTCTGTTAGGTCCTACATGAAATTACATAAATATTTATTTAAAAACAAACAGGGCTTTATAGTATAGTTTTGATCAAAAGAGATATAACCTTGTTAGCTTAGTATCATTCAAATTGATAATCATCATGAATCTTTAATGGATTTGTAACATTATATGGCCATTTAACAAATATAAATGATTTAAAATCAATTTCATTAAAAGTACCTGAATATTTTTTCTTTTCTTCTTTTATTTTTTTTTCACCATATTTTTCTTCACTACCTATTTCATTGAATAACATTTCAGGTATCTAAAAAATGAAAAGCATTTCTGTAAACCTCAATTCAGTATGAAAAAATTTTAGTAAATGCAATTATCAGAGGTTAAAAACCTTTAACACAGACACACACATGCACATGCACACACACACAAACAGCAGTGTCAATTGCACTTTTCTTCTAGGATTTTTTCCAAGACTAAAAGAAAAAAATCAAAATATATACATCTTTAGAAGACATTATTTCCTAGACAAGATTTCACACATATCAATCATTAATTGATTGAAAAAATGACACTTAAGAAAAGTCCCAATATCTCATTTAAAAGACTAAAATGAAAAAAAAATCACAATTTAGATTAAATTAGAAAATAATCACAAATGTCACTTTAAATTGCATAATAATTAAAATGTGTGGCATTAAAATAACAAAATGCCTTCATGGCATACAGCAATCCCAAGGGTCCTTCTTTCTTGAATAAGAAATAACTAAAAGTATATGAAAATAATTTAATAATTGATAATGCTAAAAACTATTGCCTCTCTTCTTATTCTTTCTGAAATGTACTCTAATGTGGCTTTTTCTACTACTAGTAGAAACTGCTGTATCAAAACCAATGACGTCCATGTTGTTAAACCCAATTTTCAGGCCTCATCGACTCTCACGAGGCATGGTTCGCCCTTCGATGCTCCTGCGGAATGGTGTCTTCACTTGGCTTCCAGGCTTCGGATGTCTGCACACTCTCCTGGCTTTCCTCGTGTTCTCTAGCAGCTCCTTCTCGGGTTCCTTGGCTGGTTCCTCCTCTTCATTTCAACCTCTGTCCTTGGGCCTATTTCCTCTTTTGTGAACATTCAGTCCTTTGGCGACATCATTCAATCTCATAGCTTTAATACCACCTATATCTGGTAATTCCCCAATTTTTACCTGTACGTCTGACCCTTCCCCTGAACTCCAGATTCATATATTCAGCCTTATTAACCTTGCATCTTGGATGTCTGACATCTCATATTTAACGCAAGTAGCATAGCAATGATAGACTTTTTTCAAAAAATTAAATATTTATTTAAAAATCGCTAATACCATTACTATGATGTTTTTATTACAAGCTAGTTTATAATAGGCTAGTAAAATTTTTTAAAGTACAATGGACATCTGTGTGGTCTTTAAGAATATAATCTTCGACCTAAAATTCCAGACTCAACCAAACTATCATATGAAGAAAATAGTGTTATCTTCAGACATACAAGAGATGTTCAATGCCACAATTAAGGAAACCAAAGGAAAGCTGTGAAAATCAGTAACTTAAAAAAGATAGGCTTATATTTTTTATATCCATATTTAAATACTAGAGGCCCGGTGCATGAAAATTCATGCACTGGAGGGGAGTCCCTCAGCCAGGCCTGCCCCCTCTCACAGTCTAGATGCCCTCAGAGGCAGGAGGCAACCTGGTGATCAGGGCAAGGCGATGATGCCCCATGACACCTCTGCTGCTGCCACTGCCAGCAGCGCAAGCCTCTGCCAGCCTTGTTACTGGAGCCTCAGGCGGCTGAGTGGCTGGGCAGCTGCCATTCGAGGCTTGCCTGCACCTCGGGCCTGCCCTAGGCGGCTGGGAGGCTGAGGGGATGGAGGACTCCAGAGGCAGGCATGCGGAGCAGCCAGGCCCGGGCCATGCCTGCTGCCTCAGTGGGGCTGAGGGGACTGGTCACTGCCATCTTGTGGCTGTGGGTGCCGCCATTTTTCAGGGTGTAGCAGTCAATTACAATATTCCCACCTTATTGGCTGTGGGCACTGCCATCTTTGAGGGTGGGTCAGTCAATTAGCATATCACCTCCTTATTGGCTGTGGGCACTGCCATCTTTGAGGGTGGGTCAGTCAATTAGCATATCACCTCCTTATTGGCTGTGGGTGCTGCCATTTTGAGGGTGGGGCAGTAATTAGCATGTGCCCTCCTTATTGGCTGTGGGCACTGCCATCTTTGCAATAGCGTGAGGGTCAATTAGCATATGCCCTCTTTATTAGATAGGATTAAACTTACTTTCTTCATGCTGCTATCTGACCAACCTTCCATCCACAACACCTGGCATTTCTT
The DNA here is from genome assembly GCA_004026665.1 of Murina feae. NCBI lineage: Eukaryota > Metazoa > Chordata > Mammalia > Chiroptera > Vespertilionidae > Murina > Murina feae. The sequence goes on from PVJC01029215.1 coordinate 18,142, forward strand.
ATGCAATGCTGGATTACTCTCACAGTTTATTGTGAAGTTTAAATTTGCAGAATCCATTATCAAGACAATATGCAAGTTTTGTTGAATTCCTAAAAAAAATACAAGAAAATTATAATTATGGAATATTACAGTGATAATAATTGGGGAAACCAGCATATGGTCTGGTTCTATGAAATTAACATTTCTGAAATGTAACAGTAGGAGCTATCTATTTAAAAAGTACAAGCTATGAAACAGCATTAGAGTATGATTTTTATTTTGGTTAAAAAATCTGTGTGTGTGTGTGTGTGTGTGCGTGCTAACAAAAAATATCCTGAAGGATATTCATGAAGATATTGCTGTTTTGTATATTATCAAATGTGATACTGGATTCTATTTTACAATTTTTCTTTCAAAGATTTTTGTTTCAATATTCATAAGCAAAATTGATATCTGTTTTTTTTAACATATATATTTTCCCTGTTTCAACATCAATGTTATTTTCTCTTCAAAAAAGAAATTTGGAAACTTTCCTAAATTTTCTATGTGCTGAAACAGTTTAAAATAGCATTGGGATGGTCTTTTTCTTAAAGGTGTGGTAGAAATGCCTTATAAACTTGAAGGAGAGGGAAATAAGGGTAGCTCTGAAACAACTTTCCCTATTTCATCAATATTAAAGATTCTTTTAGAAAAATAAAGAGGGAAAATATAATAGTAATGTCTGAGTGGTACTATTACCTTATTTTTACATATTCAATTTTAGAGATCTATAATACACATAAAACTATTCCTTATAATCATAACAGATAATTAAGTTTTAAAAAATCTATAAAGTCTGGCACAAAAGAAATAGTTCATTAATTTTCTAAGACAGGAAGTATAAGCACTGATTTTACCACATGAAAATAAAGGCAGCAATGTACACTACTAAACTTTCATTTTGCTAAAATTTTGCTAACATACTTTTATTATAAGTTAGCCTTTAAGATATATTATTTGTTATTTTATAAAAGCTCCACAAAAAAGGAAAAAAGTATAAATTCCCACTGGACCCAAAATTTAAGATATCTTTGTAATCTATAGAAAATAGAGTAGATTGAATTATATTTATTTCCATGAACCGGAGTTTGAATTGATAATTTAGATGTCACTTACTATATGTGAAGTAATTGAAGGTTGGTCCAAAAAACCCATCCTGTGAAGCCTGATCTTTAAGAGGCAACAGCAAGGGCTCTAACTCTTCAAGGGTATAGAGCCCAGGAACTTCACCTACAACAGACAATGCATGTCTTGAATTTTAGTTGCATTACACTAAATCAAAAATACATTTTCCATACACAATGCTTTTTCTATTTTTGTATTAAATAATCTGCCTAATTTCAATCTTTGTTTCCAAAAATACACAAATCTTATCACTTCAATATTACTCACAAATCTACATCTGCTGCCTCCATTTGATAAAATTCAAATTCCTAAGCAAACCATTAAAGATAGTTTATGATCACTCCATGTATCTGGCTTTCTAGGTTCTTTTTCAACACTCCTCCACGGGACCTTGTGTTCTAGCCTCAATGAACTTCTTCATGTCCCATAAATATAACGAAATATTTCCTCTTTCTGGAATATAAATCTACAGTTTTCCTCTGCTCCCTATCTTCCCCCAAAACTAGTGTTTATCTTTCAAGATAAACAGTTCTTTGTCAACTGCTATTTCCATGAACCTTTCCTTACTAGCCCTATGCTAAGTAAAAGACTCTTTTCTCTTTCACATAATATACAAACACACCACTGTTTCGCATTTATCACATCTTTTAATAATAAATCAATTACTTCCCTTCCCTGCCAATTAGATTCTGAATTCCCAGAGGACAAATATTTGATCACATTCAATATTAACGGTAGAGCACTCTTAGCAAAGTATCAGGAACATAAATAGTTGTTAGGTAAACAAATAAGTGAACGGATGGATAAATAAACTTCTACAAGGTATCAGAAGAACAAATGGCAAATGAAAGTTGATTAAGACTGCAAGCATTTGATAGAGGGACTGAGCCATGTCTCCTATTAATCCAGTATTTAGCACTGGGTCTGACACATAACGGGTGTTTAATACATATTTGTTAAACTAATATGCTTACAGTTCACAAGAACCTATAAAATTAAGTGCAAGTTCTTCTGCTACACATCCAAAGCACTGCATTCATGAAGGGCCCATCGCGGTTTGGTTTCTACTTTTCTTAGGCTCAACTCAAAGCTATCAGACCAGTCACCATTCTGCAAGCTTGTACATATTCAAGCACATGCATACATGTACCTACTTCATGTCTTTCTCTAAATTGCAGCCATACAAAAATACTTTTGATTCCTTACGTTTAGCAAAGAAAGCTGGCTCTACTTATATATCATATACAGTGGGAAATAAGAATTTGAAATAAAAAGAGAGACAAAGGCCTAATGAGTACTTTCTCTGGAAGTAGTTTTCAAATACATTTTTTTTTGCCAAAAAAAAAAAAATGTATTTTTTTTTGGCAAACATCTGGATGTTTGTTTTCACAAAGAAAAAGAAAGAAGTTGTAAGGCTGATCTACTATTTCATCTCAGACAAAATGAACAAGGTCTCCATCTAGTGACGACTTAAGCAATATGTAAGAATAAGAATATGCACCTTAAAAATAAAGAGGCTATTCTATGAAAAGACCAGAAACATTCAAACCTACCACTTCCACTGTGCCATTACCCCTCAATTCTTTTAATAGAGACTGAACTATCACTTGTCTAACTTAGCTTCCCAGTCTATCCTTCTCGTTTGGACACTAAAATATAGATACTTCATATTATAAGCTAGGAGCCTAGTGCATGAAAATTTGTGCACTGGTGGAGGGGGGGGGGGGTTCCTCAGCCTGACCTGCAGCCTCTCCAATCTGGGAGCCCTTAGGGGAGCCCTCTCCAATCCGGGAGTTGCTGTCTGCCTTTGCAATCATACGAGCGAATTGTCTGAGACCCCCAACCCAGTTTGGTTTATTGCTCACAGAATAATAGAGGCATTTTTTCCCCCTTTGCTTCATTGGTGGAGATTTCCTGGAAGTTTTAGGATATCTTCCCTTTAATGTTTCCTAGACACTCTGATTTTACTTATGTCTCTCACCTTTGCTTTCCCTCCATCCCCCACCACAACAGTAACTTGCTCCAGGCTCACTTTGCTCTAGTGTCTAGGAGATCTGTCTGCCACTAGAACTGCAATTCCCAGCATTCCTGGTGCTCCCTGTGCTCTGGGCTTCCATTTCTGGTCCTGGGACTGCCACCAGAACTACTATTCCCAGAATTCCTGGTGCTCCCCATGCTCTTGGCTTTCTCTTCCTGAGCTGTCTCCATCCCACAGCTTCCCACTCTGCCACATTCCCCCAAGCCTCTGGCTCTCCTGCTCCGCTCTCCACCCGACAGCTTGGGGGAGCAGCTGAGGGAGCCATACTCCCCCCAAGTTGCCAACTCTCCCACTCTGCTCTCTGCCTGGCACCTATGTATGCAAATTAACCCACCACCTTTGTCAAGTTAATTTGCATACTTGCTCCTGATTGGCTGATGAACCTAGCAGAAGGATAGTCAATTTACATATTTCTCTTTTATTATATAGGCTTAAAGGCGTGTGTTTTCTTTTTTTCAATCAAAGCTGTTAAATTCTAAGGAAAAGACTACATTATTCAAAGCCTACTTCTCATGATATAAAAGAAGTATCTTCTATAATAAAAGCGAAACATGCAAATGTGACCGTTACCACCAGCCAATCAGAGCGGCTGTATGCAAATTAACCCAGCCACAAACCAAAGGCTTCTGTTGCAACTGCCTGCCTAGGCTGGCTGAGCCTCTGCTCACAGCCACGCCCACCAGCCAATCAGAGTGGCTGTATGCAAATTAACCCAGCCAAGATGGAG
>PVJC01029216.1:0-22051 GCA_004026665.1 Murina feae
ACCTCTGCGTTGTAAATATACCTGTTAAACAATGAGTTGCACCTATTTCAAGTGAATGCTATTCTGAATGTGGACATACACATGCATCCACTACACCGTCAATCAGCACAATCACAATAATTGAATATATTCCTCATTCTTGAAAGTTTCCTATTAGCCCTTTACAATCTTCTCCCACTTCTTATCCAAGTGCCTCATGTTGAGGCGATAACTGATCTTTTTTATCATTATATATCATTTTGTATTATTTAGGGCTCTTTATACATGATTAATGAAATTTTTGTCTGAGTTTTTTTCAATCAGCATAATTATGTTTTCTTTATATACTTTAAAAATTTTCAGTTACACTTTACATTCAATATTTTTGTATTAGCTTCAGATAAACAGCATAGTGATTAGAAAATTGTGTAATTTACAGTGACCTCCCCACCCCCTGTGCCAAGTACCCACCTGGCTCCATACATAGTTATTGAGTATTATTGCCTGTATTCCCTATGCTGTAATTTATACCTCTGTAACTACCAATTTGTAGTTCTTAATCCCTTAACCGTTTTCACTTAGCCCTCTAACCCCCGCCCCTCTGACAATTGTCAGTGTGTTCTCTATGAGTCTGTTTCTATTTTGATTATTCATTTATTTTGTTCTTTAGATTCCACATATAAATAAAATCATATGGTATTTGTCAGTCTCTGACTGATTTATTTCACTTAGCATAATACCCTCTAGATCCACTGTCATAAAAGGTAAGATTTAATTATTTTTCATGGCCAAGTAGTATTCTGTTTTGTATATGTATCACACTTTTTTATCCACTGGTCTATTGATAGGCACTTGGGTTGCTTCCAGATCTTGGCTATTGTATGTAATGCTGCAATGAACATAGGGGGTGCATATATTCTTTCGAATTTGTGTTTCAGGTTTCTTCAGATATATTCTCAGAAGCAATTTGCTTGGTCATCAGGCAATTCCATTTTTTATTTTTTTGAGGAACCCCCACACTATTTTCCATAGTGGTTATATCAATATGCATTCCCACCAATGATGAATTTGGTTTTCCAATTTTTATTCATCTCTGTAATAAATGCACTCTTTAAAAATATACCTGTCATATCAGACTAAACAGAAGAATGTTTGTTTTATTCCTGGTGTCTTTGAGCTCAAAATAAATCACACTTAGTGTCATGTTTTTCTTCATGGCCCAAGGGAGTAGAATAAGGAGGCAAACAATTGAAGAGGTTAATTCAGAGTTTATTTAAGGATAACAATGTTGTAATCCCTCATCGTCCCTCTCTTTGAAATTCTTGGACTTTCCCAAATCTCCTAATCAAGGAGCAACACTTTTTGTTGCACAGGAGGCTGTTTTCATTCCTAGCGGTCATTGAAGAGCTCTGAGGGCCTTGGTGGGCTCGGGAAGTCCACTTTTCTAGTGCTGTCCATGGGCAGAAAAGACCATTGACACCAGAAGGAAACTTCTGCCATTACTCTTCTAGCAGCAAACAGATGTTTGAAATATAGAAATATTAAATTAGTAGTGTATTCACTCCCTGTCCTCAGAATTTGTCTGCCTCCTGGGGTTCTTTCTTGAAAAATAGCCATGATTCATTTCAAAGGGAGAGAGAGACATCATCAATTTGTTGTCCCACTTATTTATGCATTCACTGGTTAATTCTTGCATGTGCCCTGATTGTTTCTTACATGTGCCCGGACTACAGATCAAACCTGAAACCTTGGTGCAGTATAGTGGGATGACACTCTAACCAACTGAGCTACCCAGTCAGGGCACCTATCAATGTACTAATTTATATTTCTAAGAATGACAATAAAGCATTTCAAAATCTGTGTATGTGAAGCCATCTCATTGGATAGCATTGGTCCTCCATATTGTTGATTCCACATCCTCGATTCAACAAACCTCAGAAAGAAAAAGTATATATTTTTAATGTTGCTGTCTTTGTTGACACGTACTGTATAGCTACCATGGTTGTGTGTGGATTTTTTCTTGTTATTCCCTAAACAATACAGTATAACAACTATTTACACAGTGTTTACATTGTATTAAGTATTACATGTAATCTGGAGATGATATAAAGAATATGGGATGATATACTAGTACACAGATTATATGCAAATACTATGTCATTTTATACAAGGTACTTGAGCATGGTGGGAAGGGCCTGTTCTTGAACCAGTCTGTGATTCACTTTTTACCAGCAGTATCTCCTTTTGGATTAAACTGTAGATGGTTTAAGTTGCTTCTCCAGGGAGGATGCAGGCCTGTGGGATGGGTGACGTATTCTGCCAGTGCTGTGAGAAGGGCTACATGTGCAGAAAATGGTCTGCCTCAGGAGCAGAGAGTTGGGTAAAGCTGTCAGGGCTAACCCCAGCTACACATGTACATGCCGTCTAACTATCTGACCATGGACAATTTATTTAACTTGCTCTATGCTCTTGTTTTCCTTCTGTAAAAGAGAGCTGACAATAGTGCTCACCTTTCAGGGTTGTTATGAGTAATAAATGTGCTAACATTTGTAAAACATTAGCAAATATTAGTGCTGTATAATAGTTGTTAAGTAAACACAATAGAAGTAGTGTTTTTATTGTTCTGGACTAAATATTTACGTCTTCCAAAAATTCGTATGTTGAAGCCCCCTACACTGTGATAGTAATAGGTGATGGAGCTTTGGGGAGGTAACTTGGTTTCTATGAAGTCATGAGGACAGCATTATTGCATTTATAAGAAAAGACAACCAGAGAACTTTCTCTCTCTCTCTCTCTGTCTCTCTCTCTCTCTCTCTCTCTGTCTCTCTCTCTCTCTCTCTCTCTCTCTCTCTCTTCCTCTCTGCTGTGAGGGCACAGCAAGAAGACAACTACCTGCAATAAGTCTGAAGACACTTTGATCTTGGACTTCCCAGCCTCCAGAACTGTGAGGGCTTAATATTTGTTTTCACCCAGCATATGATGTTTTGCTATAGCAGCCTGAACTAAGACACTTACCTAAACAGAAGCACTCTATGGTGAATCTTTATGCAAACAAAAAAATTCAAATGCACATCTTTTCATTTATTTTTAAAAGTTTTCAGCATTAAGTCTCTTTGAAAAGCAATGCACCTGTATTCTTTGGGGATCTTAGAGTAGATTTTTAAAATTCAAAGCTTGTTTAGTTTCAATCATTTCCCATATAAAATAAAAAGAAAATACCAATCTACTTTTGGGAAAATATTTGCTGCAGGCATTAATAGCTGGCTGCCCAGACAATAGAAAGCATTATCTGTAATTATTACCGACCCAACCCAAAGTATTGTTGTAAAAAAATACTCAGAAAGAGTACAATTTCAGTTTGCCTACAGTAGCAGCCAAGAGGATGAGGTATGCCAAAAATCATTAGCTACAGAATCACTTAAAATGTGACTCATAGAACTGGTTTAGTCAAAATCATTTGCTTTCGAAAGGAAGTAAAACTTTTTTCTCCTTTCATGACATCTCATTTCCATGATTTAATTTATGACAAACCCATACTAAGGAAATTTAATATGCCATGAAGCCTACTCTGATAAACAAATTGTACATTTTTTTAACATGTGCTGAATGCCACTTTTATATGCAGAAGCTGTAACTTCATGCAATCACTAACCCAACAAAGTTACTTCTAAAATAGGAGCTCAAGTTATTAAATTTCATTCCACCCTAAAATTTTTATTGTACTTTTCAGATTTGACTACCACAATGTAATATGCCCTCAAAACCATGGGTCACTGTTGCCTGTTGAGCCAGCAAGAATGTTGAACATTGAGCCAGTATGACTCAGTGGTTGAGCGTCAACCTGTGAACCAGGAGGTCAGGGTTTGATTCCCAGTCAGGGCATATGCCCGAGTTGCAGGCTCAATCCCCCGTGTGGGGCATATAGGAGGTAGCTGATCAATGATTCTCTCTCAACATTGATGTCTCTATTTCTCTCTCCCTCTCCCTTCCTCTCTGAAAGCAATAAAACTATATTTAAAAAAATGAATAAGTATGTATGGCTCTGCTTTATCCTGGCTTGCCTTGAGAACTTTGTTGACCTAAATACCACTTCTCCCACCCCATTTCTAGCAGTGATAGTTTGTTGTATAATGGTTCTGCTTTGGAGGGAGAAAATGAAGATGTCTTAACACGCCACTAGATCTTAAGATCATTCGTCTCTCTAAGAGCACTCAGTTAAGTATCATTGTTAACTTCCTCTTCCAATCTCCACTACCTCTGCTATTTCTACCTGTCTGACACCTACCCTTCCACCTTCTCCTTACAACAGAACACTGGTTTTCCTTTGGAAATGCTCACCCCTGCTCCTATCAATCCATGTGGTTAAAGTAAGATGATTTCAATTCTGAACTCAGGAGGGCGAGTCTGTGACCCTAAGGCAGCATTGGTCCCTCTTTCCTGTCTATACTGTTGCCCAGGCCAATATGTGAAGTCAATAAGTTAAGACTGGTGGATTCAGAGACAATGCCAATCATGTAGGAATGATGGGGATCAACAGGCTCTTGATTTTTGCTGGGATTGCTAAAGTGGTCACATAGAAACAGAGTCTTGCCATTGCTTAGGGAGAGCCTTCCTGAGAACTGTGTTGTCACAGAAAAAAGCACAGACCTGGTCCGTACAAACAGGATTATTGGGGTCATTGTTTGAATATAGCTTTCTCCTACCGAATCCATTAACTTTCCTTGTTATTTGGCAATGGGTTATCTTTTCTTATTAATCCAGTTTGAGTCATTTCCATCACTGTTAAACAGCCCTGAAAAACATATTTCATTTTTCATATTGCTGCTAAAATTATCTTTCTAGATTGATTTCTTCACTATTTCAATCCTTCTTTTCCTTCTTTTCTCTATTCATTTACAAATTAGCATTTATGAGTTTGGGATCTAGTTTGGTTTTAGGAATACAAAAAGCTCTAACATGAATTCAACTACCACCAGTCTATTGGAAAAGGCAGACATATAAAGAAAGTTGTAAAGTAGCCCAGGATTTGAAAGAGCACAGAGGTGGGATACCTAACCTTGTTTCTCTATGGAGTGCGTCGAACTCTTAGAGAACTTCAGAGAGTTTTCTGTGGAGGTTTCTCCTAACTTGAGTCCTAAAGAATAGATGAGATCTTCCCAGGTGAATGGGGAGATGACGTGTGGGGGGAACATTTCAGAAGGAGATGACCAAATGAGCAAAGGCATAGAGGATAGAATGAGTAGTGTCTACTAGGAGCAGCTGCCAGTCATATATCTGAAGCTTCACCTGTGAGGCAGATAGGGGAGAGAACAGAGGTAGGACTCATTCACTGAAGGCTGCGTGGACCCCGTCTGTTCTGGATCAGAAACCAGTTCAGACGTTACCTCCAGAACTGGAATGCTCTTAAATCCATCTCAAGGTGTCTCTATGTGCAGAAATTTACCACTTACTAAGTGGTGTGTGGGAGGCTCAGAGTAAATAACAGACTTGGTATATGACAAAAACGAAGAGACAGTGGATATTCAATTCAATAGACCTTCACTAAGCACCAACTATGTACAAGGTGCTATGACAGATTTCATAAGACATGCAAAGATGAATAAACTCCAAATTCTTGACATTCTTTAATATCCATCCTATATACTCCCTATACATGTTAGCTAACTTCTATTAATTAACTTCTGTAATAAGGATTCTGATGATTTGAGCAATTTTCAATTACTTAAAGTCATTTCAAGTGACACTAACCATCATTAGAAAATATTGGCTTTGGACAATTTTTAAAGGATTTTTAAAAGTTGCTCTAAATTAGGTTTTCATCTCTATCTTCTTAAAATTGTTTTCTAAATATTTATGGAAGCAGCCCTGATTAAATAAATACTACCATGATTATATACTCTAACAGCAAGAAACAGTGGTATGACAAATTTACAAAAGTGAACTAAACACAGTAAAAAGGGAAATCCCTCCATGGAAATAGTGTTTGTTGTAAGAAGATATTTTTGGAAAATAAAAACATCATGATGATTTTGGTTTTATGGAAGCAAATTGAGGAAGTGAGTAAATGAGTGTATAAACCACTAATAAGAACGTCATATGAACACAATGTCACAATATGAATATAAGCTAGAAGAATTATGAATAAAGAATCAATAACTTGATTTTTGAATGTTGTTCATAGTACATTTTCTAATGTTTTATACTATACATCCACATATACTTGTACCAGAAATACTTTAATTTTTATTCTTCTTGACTTTCCACTTACACATGCATTTTTTAAAAACAGAGACACAACCTTGCCAGTGTGACTCAGTGGTTGAGTATTGACCCATGAGCTAAGAAGCCATGGTTGAATTCTGATCAGGGAACAGGGGCTTGATTGGGTTGCAGGCTTGATTCCCAGTAGGGGGCATGCAGGAGGCAGCTAATCAATAACTTTTTCTCATCATTGATGTTTCTATCTCTCTCTCCCTCTCCCTTCCTTTCTCTGAAATCATTACAAAATATTTTTAAAAAGCACAAAAAAACAACATCTAAAAATAAAAATAATAAAACATATCACAAAGAAAATATGATTGTTTGGTCACAAGTAATTAAAACTGTATCAAACTAACATAAGCAGAATGAAAGCAATGTGTGTGTGTTGGGGTGGTGTTTAGTATTTATTTGATACATACAGAGGGCTAAGAAGGAAGTTAATACATGGCCAGAGCAGAAAATAGCAAGTATTACCTGGGGCTGGATCTGAGAAATACAAAGTCAGAAAACAGCTTATTCTTTCAGTTTTTCCTGGATCACACAATTTCTCATTACAACTTTTCTCATTGTATCTTCCTCCTCTTCCTCATCCTCCTTGTCCTCTCCTCCTCCTTCTTCTTTCTCCTTTCTCCTTTCTTCTTCTTTTGTCTATTCTATATCCCATCAGTTTATAGCCAAATGAGATATTTTTACTCCTTCTAAAGTCATAAAATAGTCCTCATAGGATCATTATGAAAACTAAATCAGTTCACATTTGTAAAATGTACTTGAAAGTAAACACTGCATGAAAATATTATAATCATGAAATAACTAAAATTAACAATAGCTTTTATAAGTAAAGGGAATAAGTCATACATAACTTTGTACTTCAATAGTTGAGGTAAAGTAATCAGTTTTGTTGACTGCTTATATTTAGCAAAGGGAGTACCCGTGGCTTAATATTCTTTACTATCAAAAAAGTAAAAGGAGATAATGGTGACAATCCATAAAGATTTTGAGGATGAAGGAGATAAGTTTACGGATCATCAGAGTAAAGTAGGAGGATTGGTCATTCGCTGAGTGGCCAGGGCTAATGACAGGGCTGGTGTGAGAACTGCCAGGGGTTTTGTACAACAGTTTTTGAAAGTTCAAAAGCAGTTGACTTTAATTTAAAGAAAAAGGTTGTAAAATATCAGGAAAAGCTCAATTAGGACTAGAAAGTATCAAATTACACTGATGCCATGATTTAATTTCTTCAGCAATATTTTGTAGCTTAGGGATGAACACAGAGAAAGAGAATGGGAGTAAGCAAGAATGAGAAGTTAGTCTGAGGTAAACTATGTTGAGAGTCATTTGCAGATTTGACTAACCAGAGTTTAGGCTGATCTGGAAGGTGAATGAAGGCAGGATAAGGATGATAAACTGGAAAAAAAATGGTGATGGTGGGAATCTTTGAGGGACTTTCACGTCTATGGATAGTTCAGTGTAGCATGTTCAGTGTAAATCTGAGAGTAGAAAGTTAGAAGGATAAAAGCGTGTGGTCTCAGGAGGGCCTCTGAGTATCTGTCATCTTGAGGCATCACTCTGAAGATAATAGTGTCAAGGGTAAGGTTCTGCTTCTACGTGACTGTGATAGTGCGTCTTTTGAAGATTCTGAAGTGGAGGAGGTTAAAGAGCCATGAGACCCAGTTAGGACAGATGAGTGGAAAATATGAAGGAAAAGGGCAAGAGGATAACTTGATTATGTATCACGTGTGATATACTCTACATTTAAGTTACGTTCACTTAAATATTATTTAGTGTGCACATTTTATGAGATTGTATGATTGTGAGTGGAAGGGGTGGCTAGAAAGATGAGGGGAACCCATTGTATGATCCTGAAAGTTCTCAAACATACTTCTAACTGGAAACAATGCTGGTGGTAATGATATGGCAGGAGATTATCATATCTGTAAATTACTTTATAAGCTTTGAAAACAAGATCAGGGCAGTAATCTGGTTATCAGTGACTTTATATCAATGCTTGGTATCCCAGCATTAAAAAAACAAAAAACCTTTACCAATATTTTGTATTAACCACATTACCCTCCTTATGGACCTGGAAAGTATTATGGTAAGTGAAACAAGCCAGTATCACATGATTTTACTCTTATGTGGAATCTAATGAACAAAGTAAACTGATGAACAAAATAGATCCAGAGACATAGAAACATGGAACAGACTGATTAATTTCAGAGGGAAGGGGAGGGTGGGTGTGGGTGGGGAGAGATTAACCTGGGAATTTATATGCATGGACACAGATAATAGTGTGGTAAAGGCCTGTGAGGGGTGGGTGGGAGGTGAAGGGGGGTATCAATGGGGGAAAAAATAAAGGTGACATCTGTATTACTTTCAACAATAAAGACATATTTTTAAAAAAGATTTGAAAAAAAATTAGCAACTACTATGTTTGGCATTTTCCTGGAATGTAGATATACTGGGTGGGGAGGGGGAGGTAAAGTTTGCTCCTCTAGAGGAACAGATCAGAAACACAAGCAAATAATTAAAATAGATTTTAGAGTGAGATTTGGTGGAGGTTGGGATATGGTATTTTGGAACTGTGGAACAGAGGACAGATTAGCGAACACTGTTGATGACTAAGATTTAGTCCTAACTCTGTTTATGCTTGGTGATTCCTTTGCTTTCACGTTTTGCTGCCAACCACACAAAACTGGACACGGGTACAATCCCTTTGTTGTATCTGACTCAGTGAAGAAATAAATAATTGACATGGCTATATACTATGTTTATTTATTCTTATTTTTTTTACACTAAAAAGGAAGTTAAGACAGCCTCTCAATTTCCAGATACTCTGTACACTTTATCATCTTATAAACATTGTGGTTGACAAGCCTTTCTGGCTTTTAAATTTGATTCTTTTGGGAAATGTGGTTTATATTCGTTGTGCTAAATTTTTCTTTACTGACTGTAGCACTGGGTTGTGGTTCTGCTGAAGAAATAATCTTGTCTGTGGTGCATTTAGTGGGTTGTGTGTTAGCTCAGTGATTGTGGCCATTGCTGTGTGATAATGATATGTGTTCTGGGGATAAAGCACCAAAGGAAGGGAAGGAGAGTAGCATTTCCTAGATCCCAATTCTGGGTCAGGTGCAGTGCCTGAGCATTTCATAATGTAATTTTAATAATTTTAATAATTGGTAACGATACCAATACTATGAGGTTGGTAACATTATTCTCACTTTATAGAAGCAGAAAGTCTAGTAGAGGACCTCAAAAGTGCAGTTAAAATTCAAAATCAAAACTAACTCAGAAGCTCATTGGCTTCAAGCCAGTCTTTCCCTCCACAAGGAAAGAAGGGATTGAGGAATCTTATTTCTAATGAGTGCATTTCATTTTATAAACCCTCCTAGAAAATGATGCACTTTAAAAGATATTTAATATAGTTTATGCTAGGTACCAAATAGAAATGTGGGAGGTATGACAACTACTAACCCCAGAGTGTTGACAACCCAGAGACTATCCTACATATTGTGCCACTTGAACTCCAAACACTTCACCCTATGGAGTGCCCAGAGACATCCAGCACTAGGTCAGGGTCTGGTAGTCAGACTGAAGGTAGATGATAGGCAGGTCGCGTAAAGGGCCTAGCTGCTCTATCTCTATAGACTTTCTAAGCATCTTGGATGGCACTAACAAGGACATCAGCCATCAAAGCGTGGCTCTGTCATCAAGAAACTAGAACAGTGTTTTTAAACAACTCATGATGCATTAGTAGGTCCTAAAATCAATTTTGTGAGTTTTAATTAGTTTTTAAAAATATAATGGAATTAAATACAATAGGATAGAATAGGATTGTATAAAAATACAATAAGATAGAATATATAAAAGCCTAATATGCTAATTATCTGACTGATTGGTCAACCATTCAGTTGACAGCTCCATCAGTTACTATGACGTGCCCAACAAGTAGGTTAGCTTGCTGCTGGGGTCTGGCTGATCCAGACTGGGCGAGATGGGCTGGACACACCCTGGAGCCCTCCTGCAGTCCCTCCCTGGCCTCTAAAATATTTTTTTCTAATTTATTTCCTTTCAATGTGTTCAAATTCGTGCACCAGGCCTCTAGTATATGATAATGCATCACATACAATTAGCTGAAGTATTATTTTGTGAAACTTTTATTTCTTATATTCATGAATAACTGCATAAAACTAAATTACTGATGCACAATATGTAGAACAAGGAACTTCTACAAGCAAAAATATCCCTTTAATGATTTTGTTTCATTGATTGAGGTTGTGACTAGATAATAAGTTCCTAGTTTGTAAACACTAGCTGCTGAGAATTTCCAGTCAGGGAAAAAAAAAAAAGTTGAAGTAATGCCATTTTAATTTCCTCACTCCCTGAAAGTTTGCAAAAACAGAGAGTAACAATACATTGTTGTACAACCTGTACTTTTCCCAATAGGAATGCTGGCTTCTGATGCTCTTGCTGATAAGAAGGATAGCTTCTCAATGTTCTTAGCAGAGTTCACCTAAAATTAAGATTGGCATAAAGCAAAATTTGTTTTGGTCCTTTGACCAGTGGGTCATACTTACTAATTATATCCAATGAGGGATGTTTTTTTGTGTGGCAGTAATCCAAAGGGAAATAAAGGAGAAAGTAAAACCATAATACCTTACAAATGTGTCCCACTTTCTAGTGTGTAAACTTTCCAAAAAGTCAACTGAAGTGCTTTCATTTCAATTTTAACAATTTTTGTTTATTTTCACCAAAACTTCTCTGCTAATTGTCTGATTCAACCAGCTTGACCTCCGGAGACTCAGACATAGTGTCCACTGTCAGCTCTGTGTGGAGAAGTGACTCTCAGTAAAGGAACAATGGCCTCTGCCAGCACTTTTGTCTATCAGAAAACTCTCCACCCAGCTCTCGCCCTGATGCCAGACAATTAGTTCCTCCCTGTATGCCCCTGGTTTCTTTCAAGCTTCTGCCCCAGCACTGGAGCTTAGAAGGAGGGAGTTGGAGTCAGTCAGTGTACCACACCTTTAAGAGGAACTGTCTGGGACTACAGCAGCCCTCTGTCTCACTCAGCCATAATCCTTGCTTGTTTTTACATCCAGAAATTATGGGGACTCGTCTTCCTGGCAGCGGAACTCTGAGCTGGTGGGTGCGGGGAGGCAGCTGATGTGGGGCTAGGATCCCTAACTCCTCACGGAGACCTCCGCAGCCAAGATATGCCTCTCAATTTTAAACCACCACACATAGGTGTGGGACTATCTCATTCTGCACCTCTGTCCCTCTTACCAGTCTCATTGTGACTTCTTTTTAAAGTTCCTAGTTGTAGGACTTCCATTCAGTTAGATTTCAGGCGGTTCTGAATGGTGGTTCTTCTGTAGTTTAGTTGTATTTTTGATGTGGTTTGTGGGAGTGTTCAAGTACCTCATTTACCAACACTGCCATCTTGACTGGAAGTTGTCCCAATAATAAATTTTTGGTAACATAATACCATATGGCATTGTTAGAAAAAAAATCAAAGAATTATTGTCTTGCCTTCAGTGGTTCCTCAAAGTGTCCTTTGAAAAGTTGTTCAATGGGAGACAGGCCTATTTTTTAGTGATTTAAAAATCTGACTCTAGTCACTTGTTCAAAGACAGTGAATTTGGTCTGGTTTTAAGCAATCTCTTCCACTATTAATGTAAAAACTACTGATTAGTTACTTCAGTTTATTGAAGCACTCCAAAGTGTAGAAATTTCAACAGCAGGAAGTTTATTTCCCAACTTGCACTTTTTACTAAAGAGACATCAAATGGCTCACGAGTGAACACATTTCCTGTCAGGAGACTTCCACAGTTAGGTCAGACGTCTGAACTGATCACTGTGTGTTTTGGGATTTGTATGCAGATGGCTGAGCCTCATGTTAAAATCACAGGAACAATATCAAGTAGAGGGGAATCTGACCTTAGAGTAAAAATGTGGAGTCACATGACCTTGTCTCGGCATCTCTGCTAATTACCTTTTTGGCCACAGCTTCTTCGTGGCTGACACAGGAAATGCCGCTTTGTGGTTTGAACTACTTGTGGGCTCATGGCTGAACCAACCAAAATATCAGCAAAGTGAAATTGTGTTGCACAATATGAATTCCTTAGAGCACACGGTATTGGGGGGAAAAATCAAAGGGATTCAGCCAGCAGCCTCAGATCTGCCAGCCTTGAGTCCACTAAGAGGAGCAGAAATGAAGCAAAAGGGGAAACAGTCTGACCTTAACTGTAAAGGGCAACAGGATGCCTGCAGACTCAAGGTCACACTCTTTTCCTTCAATTGAAATGGCTGACCTGTGACAAATTTATGCAAATAGAAAATAATTTCTCGAAGACAACTTCTTTGTGCCAAATGTTCCCTGGTTGTTGGTTTTTGGGTTTGTTTTTTTTGGGGTTTTTTTTTTGGCCCAGACTGTGGATAATATTGGCTCATTTTAGAGTCTAGCTCTACCAATTTTCCTGCAACCTAAGGCCAACCAATGTTTATTTCACAGAAAGGAAGGCCAAGGCCCTGCCAGCTGAGCTGGAGTAAGAGAGGCCCCAGGGCAGGGTGAGAACACAAGGCTATTTCACTTACATTCTTTCTATTCCTTCCTCTTCCATGGTTTCTCTTTTGAGAGTGACTAGGGTTCATTTAAGGAATATAAATGAATATCTAAACCTAGGAACAGAGATGCCTGGCATCTGAGCTGTAAAACCACTTTATTTTACCCAAAACCCCCACTCAGAACACTCCTCTTGATGAACAGGATTTGCACACTGACTCCCTAGAGTAAAACATAGTCACAGTTTCATTAACAGAAAAATTCTTTTCTGGAATTATCATCCCAAGGATCCTATAGAAGCTCATCCTTGGTAAGTGAGTGTTCCCTCCCATTGCTTAAGGTCATTCTGTGCTCAAGCCAGCTCATATCAGTAGAAAATTGTCAGGAATTATGTTAGCCAGTTATTAATTCTTGGTAACATAAATTTGGCCATAGTGGAAATGTTTACACCATGCACAGCAAATGCACAAATTTGAGTTTGTTTTAATTAATTAATTAATTAATTTATTTATTTATTATTTGCCTGTTTGTTTATTTATTTACTTAGAGATGTAGGCACTGCTCTGGAATTCTGAGTGAAGCCATGTGACTCCACATGAGGGAACAGGGCCACCCTATTAAAGAAAGCACAGAGCAATATGCACTTGCAATTTAGAAATCATAAACTGACCCAGGTTTTGTAGTGCTTGAAGCTCACACATTATGGACCTGCTCTAAAAGGAAGAATACAAATTACAATGTAAGGTTATGTGCAAAAATGAACATTTTGCCCTGGCAAGTGTGGCTCAGTTGGTTGGATCATTGTCCCATGCATCAAAGGGTGTCAGGTCCATTTCCCATTCAGGGCATGTAACTAGGTTGTGAGAGTTTGATCCCAAATCAGGGCAAACTGGGGGGAGGGGAGGGGAGGCAGGGAGGGAGCAACCCATCCATGGTTCTCTTTCACATCGATGTTTCTTTCTCTCTTCCTTCTGCTGTCTAAAAGCAATTTTAAGAAATGAACATTTAGATGAATAAGAATAGAAATCATGGCAAATTGCAAATACATAAAGTTGAAAAATGCCACAAACAAAAAATAGTATTTGTGTATTAAATATCTGCCTGCAACACTTCTAAAATATTTTTATTGTACATTTTGGTTACATGCTCTTGATCTCCACTTCATTTAAAAATACTTTTAAAAAGATAATATTTTATACAAAAAAATGATTCATTTTTCTGTTAGGATGGTTGAATAAGATTTATTTTTATAATAGACTAGGGGCCTGGTGCACAAAATTTGTGCATGGGGTGGGGGTGTCCCTCAGCCCGGCCTGTGCCCTCTCACATACTGGGAGCCCTCAGGGGATGTCCTACTGATGGCTTAGGCCCGCTCCCTGCTCCCCTTGGGGAGTGGGCCTAAGCCACATTCTGGCCTTTCTTTGTGAGAGGCGACCAAGCTGATCAGGGGAAGGCACCAGCCCTATAACCCCACTGCTGCAGCCACTGCCAGTCACCACAGCCACCAAGGTGTTTTCATCAACATGGACTCCAGTCCCTTCACCATGAAAAAATGACAACTTTATTTAGGCATTTTCAAGATGTGTCTTTCATAAGATATGACATTTCTTTCTTATTTTTTTTATCTTCACCTGAGGATATGTTTCCATTGATTTTTAAGGAATGTGGAAGAGAAGGGAAAGACAGAAGAAACATCAAAGTGAGTAGAACACTTTGATTGGTTGCCTCCTGCATGAGCCCTGACCTGGGCCCCAGCCAGGGAGGAGCCTGCAACCAAGGTACATGCCCTTGGTCACAAGTGAACCCACACCCTGTGGTAGGCAGGCCCACGCATTATGCACTGAGCCAAACCGCCTAGGGCAAGATATCACATTTCTTAGCCCTCCAGCAGTGGACCTTCATTTTTTTTCTCCAGGAGTGTGGTGGAAAAACCCTAGATCACCTTTTTGGATTCTTATTACTCAAATTACTAAGACTATTACCAGTGGCATACAGGGAGCTTAGCCAATGAGTGGTCAGAAAAGGTCCTTCCTCTGTAGTTCACACTGATCTCCAGCTTGGCCCCCTGCCCAGGCCTGACACCTTGGTCAGAGGTATGACCTCCATTACCCTTCGATCGCCTGATTGGCCCCTCACCCAGGCCTGACACCTCTGGCCAAGCGTCAGGCCTGGGCAGGGAACTCTCATCTCCCTGTATCACCAGCTCCATACCTCCCCGCCCCCCCCCCCGCCCCCCCGCCGGCCCTTTGCCCGGGCCTCATGCCTCTGGCTGAGGCTTTAGGCTTGGGCAGCTGCTCCCCCACAGCTCTGATGGTCGCTCTGCCCCTGGCCAGGAGCCCGTGGCTCAGGCCCTTCCTATGCTGCTCAGGGCCCACATGGGCCCTCAGAGTGACCTGGGTGCCAATGATGTTCCAAGGATCCAGGCCGCTGGGTGTCTATGTATGTAAAGTAACTGCCATCTTTGTTGGGTTAATTTGCATACTCATCCAATTGGCTGGTGAGTGTAGCAGAGTAACACCAATTTAAATGTTTCTCTTTTATTAGTGTAGGTAGCTGAATTTATAAAGGATGCTACTCACATATGGATCCATTTACTATTTGTAATGCTATACAAACAGAAATCATGACTGAGTCTATCTAACATGATTCCAGTCAAACAGAAAAAAAAGTGTGAAAGGTGTATAATTGTATGCCCTGCATTATTAAGTATATACCTGAAATGGGAGAGTTTTTTGTTTTGTTTTGTTTTGTTTTTTTGTCTAGGGTTAGCATGAACTAAATTCTCTGCTTGTAACTCTTCATTTTGATGATTGGAAGAATTTTCCGCAGATTCACTACTGGCTCTGTGTAGTTCAACCTCTTTCTCCCATATCTGCATTATTTTGTTATTGTGTAACTTAAGACACATTCTGATCTGCTCATCAGAAAACTGGTCGTGTAGGAACAGTAAGCAAAGGGATATTCCTAGAGCTATTCTCACATCAAGATGGCTAGTAAAAACAGAACCACTTCTAACAAGACTGTGAACTGGTAAAACATATATTTCTAAACCTAAAGTAAATTTAGATATTTCACCTCAACTCCCCCTTAGCCAGATCTAAAAAACATGGAATTGTACCCCTGAAACCTATATAATTTTCTTAACCAACATCATCCTAATAAATTCAATTCAAAACACACACACACAGCTACATCCAACATCACCCAATACAAGGAGAATTGTAAAGAGGGGAAGTGAAAGTAAAGAAAATAAGCAGTATTACCAATTTGGTTAAAATATCTGACTTTGGCAACTTTTATAAAAATACTAGAGGCCCGATGCACAAAATTTGTGCAAGAGTAGGCCTTCCTTCCCCCGGCTGCTGGCACCGCTTCCCTCTGGCACTGAGGACCCGGGCTTCACTCGTAGCCCCAGCTTCATCCAGAAGGTCACCCGGAAGGATGTCTGGTCTAATTAGCATATTATGCTTTTATTATTATAGATAAACTTCACTAGTTCCCCTCCCAAAGCCAACTGGTAGTAGTTACAAATACAAGAGGATTCTGTTGTACCGTCAAAATAGTGAATCAGATCTAGGTCACTGAAATAATTGTATGAAAAGCCCCCGTTAGGGTAAGTTCAAAGAGGTTTTTCTTTTCTTGGAAATAAAGTGTAATGCATTTGGCTCTAGTCATAGGCATTTCTTTCTCTCTTTCTGGCTCCCTACCCAAACCACTCATGAATCTGCTACATTAAAATTTGCATATTAAACTTTAGTCATCAAAGTTGTAAAGTGACTCTTTTTTTGTTTCTTCTGTTGTAGTCCCTAAGAGCAAAGTTAATGTGGCAGGTTTTTTTTAATAGATGATTTATTCTTAGTGTAATAATGTCTTATTGTTATTTTTTCTATTGAATCATTTTTTCTTTTGATAGACCTGCTCAGAGAAAGGGATTTTAACGGGAGATTCTGAAATCCTTGGGAAATTCCGAAAGTGGACAAGATTTTATAGCCATGTCAACAAATGACATTGTCCAGGAATTAATGAGTCATGCATCGGGCAGGCTGAGATCAGAATGGATTAACTGAAGGAAGCTGGCCTGTGACACAGCAACTCCTAGCTGCTGAGCCATAATAACGGTGAAAGTCTTCCTCTTTTCTGTGGATTTTCCTTGAATGTTCACTGTCTGAGAGGTGCTTGGAATTCAAATTCAGAGAAAAAAAACCAACAACCAAAGATCCCTTAGAAAAGGGTATACTGGGCTATAGGAAGGCTCACAAGCAGGAGAGGACAGACCTTGAGATCTTAATCCATATAATGAGATGAAAGTTGGAAGAATGAACTTCCAGGAAGTGCCCAAGCAGCAGTGCTCCCTGGATTGAATTTTAAAAAATGTATAGTTTTTTTAATATAAAGAAACAGGAAAAGTATTCCAGACAGAGGAAATAATATGAGCAGACTCAGAGATACAAGAATATAAGAGGCTGAAGCTAAGGTGCAGCAGGAGAGAAAGAGCTGGAGAGGTCAGAAGGGGCCAAGCAGAGAAAAACTCTATCTGGGCAAAAATGTAAACTGTATTCTACAGCTCATAGCCTGGGGATAGACAGTGAAGATTGAAACCGGGAGAAGATATGGCCAGATTTATATTTTAGAAAGTTCATTGGGCAGAGGTGAGTAAATGGTGGAGCAGGAGAGCTTGAGATTAGACCACCTAGGAGTTTTCTGTGGTGATATGAGTCAGTGAGAAGGTCATCTATAGCCAGGGAGCGGGTCCTCACCCGTCACTGTATCTGCCAGCACTTGGACTTGGACTTCCAGCCTCGGGGTCTGTGAGAAATAAGCCACCCAGTCTCTGATATTTTTGTCATAGCATCTTGATCAAAATAAGACATGTACATTGAACAAAACAGTAATTTTACTAAATCAGGTGAAATTTTAAGCATCCTGAACATTTGCTAAGAGACCTACAGGTGTTTGTTTCTTTCAGGGCTAGTTTCAAAGTGCAGTGTAGCATATTGGATTTTGTGTAATTGCCAGTAATATAGTGTAAGGATGAGGGCCCACAAACATGTAGTGTTGCAATAATATGAAAAGCCTCAAGTACACTCCAGCCAACAAAAGTCCTCGGGGGCAGCTAAGCAGTCCGGTGCCTACAGGCTGCAAGAAACTGGAAAGAAAGGATCCAAAGTAAACATGATTTGCAGGCTGACTGTTGCACCACTGCTCTCTTGACAATGTTTTGCTTTCTGCCGTGCCCATGAAAGGAGGCCCATCCTTCCAACGGATAGATTTTTATTTTCTTTAACTATGATCCCCAGAAAGCAAGACTATCCAAAATGCTTTGTATTCAAACAAAAGAAACCTGTTTGAATTCATTGAATGTTGACAAGGGTACACACTGATGTTCATGGGCCCTAGACCTTTGTACTCTTGTGGGGCTCATCATAATATTTTTTTCTGTTTGAGACAAAATTTAACTAGGTTTTTTAGTTCAATATTATCTTTTTTCTGTATGCAAAAATAACACATTCTTTCACTCTAAAGCTTTTTATTTTTCACTAGAGGCCTGGTGCACAAAAATTTGTGCACTCGGTGGGTCTCTCAGCCCAACCTGTGCCCTCTCACAGTTTGGGACCCCTTGGGAGATGTCTACCTGCTGGCTTAGGCCTACTCCCTGGGGATCAGGCCTAAGCTTGCAGTTAAACATCCCTCTGGCAGCCTGTGAGCCCTCAAGGGATGTCCACTTGCCAGTGGGGAACAGGCCTAAACTGCAGTCAGACATCCTTAGTGCTGCTTAGGAGGCAGGAGAGGCTCCCACCACCACTGCTATACTGGCAGCTGTCAGCCTGGCTTGTGGCTGAGCAGAGCTCCCCCTGTGGGAGCAAATTGACCACCAGGGGGTAGCTCTTGCATTGAACACCTCCCTAGTGGTCAGTGTGTGTCATAGTGACCAGTCATTCCCAGTGGTTCTGCTGTTAGGATCAATTTGCTTATTACCCTTTTATTATATAGAATAGAGGCCTGGAGCATGGGTGAGGGCTGGCTGGTTTGCCCTGAAGGGTGTCCTGGATCAGGGTGGGGTTCCCACTGGGATGCCTGGCCAGCCTAGGTGAGGGGCTGACAGGTGTTTGCAGGCTGGCCAAGCTTCCCAGCGGAGACCCTAACCCCATGAGGGTGTGGTCAGACTGAGTGAGAGGCTGATGGCAGTTTGCAGGTTGGCCAAAGCCCTTTCAGGGTGGGGATCTCCCCTGGGGGAACTGGCTAACCTGGGTGAGGGCATGAGGGCTGTTTTCAGGCTGGCCAAAGTCCCTTCAGTGTGGGGGTCCCCACTGGGGTGCCTGGCCAGCCTGGGTGAGGGGCTGATGGCTGTTTGCAGGCTGGCCATGGCTCCCAGTGACCTAAGCTTTCAGTGAAGCTGGCTGGAAGCAGGTATCTTGGATTTATCTATCTGTTATAATTGAAACTTTGTTGCCTTGAGCAGAGGCCACAGCCAGCCAGGGCAGGTGGGAAGCTTGGCTTCCTCCATTGCCAGGGCAAGCAAGCCTCCTGCTTGCTCCAGCTCAGTGGCTGCGGGCCACCATCTTGGTTGGGTTAATTTGCATAAAGTCACTCTGATTGGCTGGTGGGCATGGCTTAGGATGTAGCGGAGTGACACCAATTTGCATGTTTATCTTTTATTAGTATAGATTTTAAAAGAAATTAAAACATTTTCATGTGCTTCTAAAATAACCTATTCTAAAATGACTGTGCTTACTGTGCCTAATGCATAAGTCAACCCTGATTAGAATAAGATTTTTATTATTTAGGTTCTATCTCTATCCTTCTGAAGAAAATATAATATTTGAAAGTATAATAATTGATGTAGGCTTTTGGTTGCTAAAAATCAAATCTTGTTCTGTAACATATATATTTATATCTGAATATTAGCTGAACTTTATAAATCTATGTATCTCTATATATACTTATATCCATTTTTATTATATTTCATTATAAGCCACAGTTGAGATATACACTCTACTCACATTTAGCCATATAACTCACATATTTTTATTCAGCATTTTGTTGATGAAGGCACAGACAACTATGATTTTCTATTTGTTTTGAGGCCTAGTCCCTTCTGACATCCTGCTCTATAACAAATAATATTGTGTTTTTAGCACACAGTTTCTGTACTTGCTTCTTTTCTTTTTATTCACATTCATTTTTAATAAGACTTCTCTGAAATATTTATATGTTTCAATTCATTATTTCTGAATGTAAATTTTTTTGAGGTCATAGATCACCTCCTGTAAAGAGCCTTGTGGTATCACAGAAGTGTCTGCAAAATTAAATAGAAGAAAAAGTGTCATGTGGAGGTATGACGTTAATTTTAAAAATCACAAATATTAGTCTTAGCCTGGCTGGTGTGGCTCAGTGGTTGAGTGTTGACCTATGAACCAGGAGATCACAGTTTGATTCCTGGTCAGAGCACATGCCTGTGTTGAGGCTCTATCCCCAGTAGGAGGCGTGCAGGAGGCAACCAATCACTGATTCTCTCTCATCATGGATGCTTCTATTCCTCTCTCCTTCCCTCTTCCTCTCTCTGAAATCAATAAAAAAAATTACAAATATTAGTCTTCATATGGGATATTATTCAAATAATCAGTGAGAATCATTTTAAAATAAAAGACATTGATCAGGGTTGTCCAAAAGTCATGTCTTTTATTTGCAACGACCTGTTTCTTAAAATTGAGACATTGTGCCCTGGCCAGTGTGCTAAGTGGTCAGAGGCTGGGCCCTGTGCACCTAAGGGTTTCAGGTCGATTCCTGGTCAAGAGCATATACTTGAGTTGCAGGTCTAGTCCACAGCCCTAGTTAGGGCTCCTGCAAGGGGCAACCAATGGATGTGTCTCTCTCATATAGATGCCTCTCTCTCTCTCTCTCTCTCTCTCTCTCTCTCTCTCTCTCTCTCTCTCTCTCTTTCGTTTCTCTCCCTCTCCCTTCTACTCTCCCTAAAAATCAATGGAAAAAATGTCCTTGGATGAGGATTAACACAAACAAACAAATAAATAAATTATAAACTAATTAAGATATTGTCCATGGTTCTCAGGTCATCCTGTTAGAGCAGTGGTTCTCAACCTTGGCTGCATATTAGAAACACCTGGGAATCTTTTTAAAATCCTGATTTCCGGGCCTCATCCTCCGGAAATTCTGTTTCTTTGTTACTAATGTTGTGGCCCTACCCCATACCAAAGAAACAGAATTTCCAGAGGATGAGGCCCAGAACTCAGGATTTTAAAAAGATTCCTAGGTGATTCTAATATGCAGCCAAGGTTGAGAACCGCTGTGTTAGAGCTTAAAGAGGACCTGGAAGACTTCTGCCTTTCGATGAACTGGTCCTTTCCCCACTGTTTCACTGCTCCCATTGTGCCAAGTGTTTGTGCAGAGCTTTAATGCCAGGGCAGGAGGGCATAGTCCACTCCTTTCTATCCCAAATTTATCAAAGAATCAAAAGTGATTTTTAATAGACCACACTGTAAAACTAAGAAACCATGTGTGTGCTTTCAAAAGTGCTTACTTACTTGGCTTCTGCAAATGTAGAATGCCTAGGTGCTGGGTATTCAGTGGTGAACAAAATTGCAAAAAAATAAAATAAAAATAAAATCCCTGTCTTTATGAAACTTAACATGCTACAGACATCTCTTTAGTTTCAGCTACTGTGTCCCCTAACTTCTGAATTCCATAGCAATGGTTTCATTTATTTTATAGAATGAAATTCCAAACTAGTCCGGGGAGCTGGCTCATCTTCATTCTGCAGAGGTAATCAGAGAAGCAAGAGAAGGTTTCTGAAATAAGAACTAAATCTGAATTGGGATTAGGGTGATTGAAGCAACTCTCGGTGCATGTTGGCTAACCCTAGCAATCTGACCCAGGTGACTGGAATTCCTTTCACTGTGACAGCTGAGTTCAACGGCCTTTGCCCTGTGAGTGAGGTGCCCAGGGCTTCCAAGAACTTGTGGAAAAACAGGCTGGGATCTTTCAGTTCACCACTGACTCCAACAATGATTTCAATGACAAAGGCTTATCTAAACCAGAGAAATAAGTAATTTCTTTTTTTCCCCTTAGTGTGAAGCTCATTCATGAAGAGACCTCTGCTTGGACTTGAGCAAAAATGGGTACCGAAGCCTGAACAGGTAGTTTGGAGGAGGTTTCTTGATTTTTAAATCCTTACCCAAGGATATATTTTTATTGATTTTTCCTTCCCTTCCCTTCCCTTCCCTTCCCTTCCCTTCCCTT
>PVJC01029217.1:9056-22140 GCA_004026665.1 Murina feae
CAGTTTATTCTGTTCATCAGATTTTTTTATTCACTTGATTTTTAGATTCACTTGCTGATGGATATGTATTTGTTGTTCATAATTTTTATCTTTACTTTTTCTTCTTCCTCTTCTCAAAGAGTACCTTTCAGCAATTCATATAATACTGGTTGGGTGGTGATGAACTCCTTTAGCTTTTTTTTTTTTGTCTGTGAAGCTCTTTATCTGACCTTTAATTCTGAATGATAGCTTTGCTGGGTAAAGTAATCTTGGTTGTAGGTTCTTGCTATTCATCACTTTGAATATTTCTTGCCACTCCCTTCTGGCCTGCAAAGTTTCTGTTGAGAAATCGGCTGACAGACATATGGGTGCTCCCTTGTAGGTAACTGACTGCTTTTCTCTTATTGCTTTTAAAATTCTCTCCTTGTCTTTTGCTCTTGGCATTTTAATTATGATGTGTCTTGGTGTGGTCCTCTTTGGATTTCTTTTGTTTGGGGTTCTCTGCGCTTCCTGGACTTGAAAGTCTATTTCTTTTACCAGGTAGGGGAAGTTTTCTGTCATTATTTCTTCAAATATGTTTTCAATATTTTTCTCTCTTCTTCTGGCACCTCTATAATTCTGAGGTTGGTATGCTTGAAGTTGTCCTAGAGGCTCCTTACACTGTCTTCATATTTTTGGATTCTTTTTTCTTTTTGCTTATCCGTTTGGGTATTTTTTGCTTCTTTGTATTTCAATTCTTTGACTTGATTCTTGTGTTCCTCTAATCTGTTGTTGGATCTCTGTATAATATTCTTTATTTCAGTCAGTGTATGCTTAATTTCTAGTTAGTCTTTTTTCATATCCTTGAGGGTCTCATTAGATTTATTGAAGGTCTCACTAAGTTTATCAGTGGTTTCTAGAAAATTTTTGAAAAATCTTATAACCGTGGTTTTGAACTCTATATCCTGTTGTTTGCTTTCCTCCTTTTCTGTCATTTGTGATCCGTTTCTTTGTCTTCGCATTTTGGCTGCTTCCCTGGGTTGATAGAGTGGCTTTCTGTGTTAGGTGATCACTGAGAGGAAATGACCTCCAAGCCACTTGGTTATGAGAGTCAGCTGTGTCTACAGTGGGAGAACTTCTGTGCTGGAGACACCCTTATGGGGCAAGAGTTTTTTCAGTGGGGTTTTGGTGCTCACGGAGTCTGCCACAAGTATGTCCCTTATGAATCTGAGGAGTTGTATTTAGGATTGTACCACTCAGACCCCTAGATAAGTTGGTACTTGTATCTCCAAGGAGGTGCTATTTTAGCCTTTACCTGAGGCTACTCAGCCTTTTATATGCAAAAGCCTCTGCTTGCAGCTTGGGTGGGACGGGCTCTAGGGGAGTCTACAGGGCGGAGCAACCAGCTATGGCTGCTTCTCAGCCCTGCCCTAAGAGGCACCGGGTCTCAAGCCGCTTTGGAGTTCCTCCCAGTGCCCGACGGTGCCAGACAGTGCCCGGCGGTGCCAGACAGTCCAGCTCCTCCCCGTATGGTTCTGAGTCCCCAGCAGCTTGCCTGGAACTGGAGTTCAGAGCCATAGGGAGCTTGTGCCTCCCTCCGGTATGAAATGCTGCCAGCCCTTTCCGCGAGTCCCTTCGCACGTGCCTCTGTACCTCTGCACTTTATTTCCGCACCTCCTCTATGTCTCAGTCTCTTCCTAGTTGTAGAATTCCCACTCAGCTAGCCTTCCTGTGGGTCTGCGTGGTGTCCGTTTTTTCTTTTCATTGTTGTTTTAATTAATTAAAATGGTTGTGCACAGCCGCAATTCCAGTGTTTACCTATGCTGCCATCTTGGTTTCTCACACTGAATCTTTTTAACAACACTATAAATATTATGATGATGTTGATTTAACAGATGAGGGAAGAGCAGTCCAGAGAATGCCAACATATATTCCAGGATTCACACAGCAACAGAGGATGTGTTCTCATCCAGGTCATCTGACTCCAAATCCTATTCTCTTTTTATTTGAATAGAACTTTGTAAATTCTAGGAAACCAAGTGAAATTCCATTTGAATTAGTATGATACATTAATAACAGGTTAAGTAAATAAAGAGTGGAGTCATGTCATGAGGAAATTGATCCACAAAGCATCATTGGAAAATGTTAGATTAAATTAGCATAAATGAATCTAAAAGATTTATATAGTATACCTACTATTCTCATATTTTAGTTTCACTATTTAACTCACTGGACATATATGAAATGCTTAAAGATATATATTAATGTTTTAATTAGCTGCATGTTTGTCCATATACAGGGGCGGGCAAAAGTAGGTTTACAGTTGTTCTTATGGAAAATAATGCAATAATTTGTAAGTAATAATACAAAAACAAACTCTATTTTGCATTCTCACAACTGTAAGCCTACTTTTGCCCCACTCCTTACATGCTTATTTTCTGCAGTGTATTCTGTTCTGACCTGGCTAATTTGGCTACCTTGTGCTGCTTCTCTTTAACGATACGGGGACCTAACTGTGGGGCTAGTATTGAAGTCATATAAAGGAATTTGTCTGGGAAGACAGATATAGAGCACCTAGCTCAGGGCCACACACAGAGAAGTCTTTGAGAGATAATGATAATGGCTTTTGCTAAATTAGCAATTTATAGCCAGCATGCTGGGCACTACGACTTTCTCTTGATTATGGTAATATTTCACACCAATCTACCATAATATATGCAAGTGTCAAAAACTGGACTCACCTTGAATATGTATTATAGATATCTGAGAATCATTGTTTTCTTGAGCTAGAAATTACAAATACTAATTGTATAATGAACTTATACATGCTACTGTCCAAGAATGCTCTGTATCATATGAAGACTATATTGAAATAAGAAAGTAACAGGCAAAATTATTTCTGAGGTCCAACATATGACCAAATCTTTACCCAAATGCTTTATATTTTTGGCCCTGCAATTTAATAAATGCATTTGTAGATGAGAAATCAAGCAGATGGAGGGTTTTAATAAACTTAAATGTTCAATAATATATTTTTCCTTTGGACAGTATTTTCCTCAATTAGCTTATGTAAGATCTAATTTGAAGTGTTCTTTTGAGTGTGGGGTTTGACAATTGGTAGCTTTGAAGAAATATGAGTCATTGAAGAGCAAAGTGAGTACAGATTATAGAGTGAGAGATACCAAGGGTGAAAACAACCTCAGGCCTGCTTAATAATATAATTATCACTCTATTCTTGATGAAAGTATATTCTCACCATAGCAATTTCTCTGCAAATGAATGTTCAAGTCTATATATTACATTTTATTCACTTACAAGAAAGCAGGTAGTATCCTGTTGCGTGAAATCAAGAAAACATGTTTTGTCATATAGGTCATCTGCTTTAATGACTTGGTTCAATGTATTTTGAACACCTGTTATTTTTATTTCATCTATGATTATCATTATTTTAGATCTTTCTTTTTAAGAGACATATTTTTTTTCCTTTTGACTATTTTTACCAAGTGTATTGTGTCATTCCTTAACTCAATTTTATTCCCCTGGACTACATACAAATTTTGTTTAATGTATAGATGCTTTGTAGTTTAATTTAGTTAATTTCTCTACAGTATTATACTATTTCAGAGAAGGAATGATCTGTCTCCAAAGCTTCAAATTTGCTTGTATTAATAGCCAATAGGCATCCAACAAATAATCATCAAATAAGTGGAAAATTGAATTTCTTATAGCTAACATATTAAGTCATAAAATGACATAGCATTAAAAATAGCAGGCATAATAGATAAATGTTAATGATCATACTTTTCCTGAAATATTAATAGGTCTTTAATCTTGTCATTATCAAGAGCTTCATGCCCTTTCTAGGGTGAATTAAGCCTTGCTCTTTGTCACGGGATTTGACTAAAACTTTAATTATTGATATAATACAACCCTATTATAACATAGCTCATTACTCAAGTCAGGTCTACTAATATATATTAAGTACCCATTTTCCATTGGAGTTATGCAAGGAGTTTTGGAGACACAAATCAAAAGCTAGACAAAATGTTACATTCTTTTTAAAAAAGTATATTGAGATATATAATAGCCTAAAGATTACCCCTTAAATATATAATCACATGTTGCAAAAATCTGAAATAATAATGGAGAGTTCATAACTTAATGAAGGAGAAAGATAAACAGGTGATTCCTGTCTCCACATCATAAATTAGTTTATTTCTCAGTTGATCACTGAATAGGCAAAAACATGTTTTATAATGTGTTCATCATTGGTCAAATGCTGTTCTGTTGAATTATATTATGCAACATAAATCTTAGTTGTTATTAGAAAGTGGAGAATTGCCTTTCTCATCTAGGGCTTCTAATGAATTGCTACAAGTGATCATTTTTAAATACTTAATAAATCTTCACGATTTTCTTTATTTCTGTTGAACTCAGCTGTAGTTAATGCCAGAATCTCCTACCATGAGTACATAATTGGATTTATTATTTTTAAAGTTGTATTTCCTCTAGGGAGTGGGAGATGAGAAGAGTAGATAGATCCTAACTAACTTTTAAATTATTGAAAATATGTGCCAGGTTTTAGATGTTAGCACATATTACTTGAGGTAATTTACATGGCTTGGTTATTCAGCTTAAATTTGAACTGTGGCTTGTTTTACACATGCTGTTGATGTACACTGTTTCTAACTGTTTTATATGTTTTAAAAATTCTGACCTTAAAAGAAATTCATAAAGTTCACCTGACACACATATTTTGACCTCTTATGAAATTTACATTTGTATCAGTATTAAATTTTCACCAGTGCTCCAATATAAGGAGGTTACTGTTTTGAAATAAAGAAAACGTTTTCCATGGGGGAAAAAAAAGAAGTTGATTATTGGCTAATTAACATACAAGAAGTTGATTTCTTGCTCAGGAAAAGTCTGCTGGATATTGAAGCAAATCACCAGCATTGCTTCAGAATGCAAAATGTCACCCTGCTATTCCAGGTTTATAACACAAAGAATAAACACCAGAATACAGGACCTTAAAATAGAAATATATTTTCTAAACGAGATTCATCTTGTGGGAGAGCACCTGTCCAGAACACAGATTAAACCCCATACTGGACCAAAAGAGAGGTCAGTTCCCAAGTCTATTGCAAGAGATTACAGTGCGAAGGCTTTTAAACACTAAATATTCCTCTCCACCCGTCCGAGCCCTATTTTCCATTAGGAAGGCAGGTAGAATTCCTTAGGGACTTGACATGGATTTTAAGTCAAGTTAACTTGAATTTCAAAGGATATCTTGTTATGATGAGCACAACACTAGATTGAAGGATAGTCTCAGTCAGTGTTAATTTCCCCTTATCACATATATAGATGGTTGGAGAAGAGAACTCTGCTTAGCTGGCAAACTAAAATGATAGTGACTTGCAGGCCCAAGGCAGCCTGTGCATTTATTTGATAGTTTAGGTTTTAGGAAAGGGTGTAGCAAGTTAGTGTTTTACATGCCAGCCTAGAGTTGACCTTTTTTCCTTTTATAGAAGACTGCAAAACACCTAATCACACCTAAAATATTAGTATCAACTCTTTGTATATGTTGGGATTATGCAATCTTATTTTACTAATGTAGTTACTCACCTTGTTTGTAGCTTTCTTAAATCTGTATCGTTTTATATCCATATCTTTGTTGTAATGTAAATATGCTAATAGCATTACAAAAACCTTTTGATCATAGTGATGATATGTCAACAAAAATCTTGTTTTGCCTTATTTATCATTTTAGGTACTCTACTTGTTTTCCTGTTCATTTTAGGCCAGTTTTGGATTATTTTAAGAACTTGTCCTAGAAATTAAGAATATCTGGGGACACATGTGAATTTAGCTTCCAGTCTGTTCTGTAAGAGAGTGGGACACAATTCAGTTGTATTTTAATAACACTGTATGTAAAAAAATAGTTGTGGGGGAGAGGGGAAGAGAAGAAAAATTTTAGCTAAATCGTGAATAGCCCTTAATGAAAACCCTACCTCTGCAGGACGTTAACATTAGGTAGATGGAATAGGCAATGCAAATACAGACCTCGACCTCATTAGAGAACAAAGGCAAGAGGAAATGATATTAGTGGCAAACTGTGGGATTCAGGATGAGAAAGCTCATGAAAATGAAGCTGGAGGGACTATTGAGAAAAAAGGCACACAGGCCAGTTTCCTCAGCAGGACCAGAGTTAACAGAATAATAAAAAAAAATGCACTTATTTCAGCTACCTCCCCAAATGTGATAATTAATTTAATGTCACATCTAATCTGGAGCATTCTTTTTTTTAAACATTTTTATTTCAGAGAGGAAAGGAGAGAGAGAGGGAAACATCAAAGATAAGAGAGAATCATTGATCGGCTGCCTCCTGTACACCCCCTGTTGGGGATCGAGCCTGCAACCCAGGCATATGCCCTTGACCGAAATCAAACCTGGGACCCTTCAGTCTGCAGACAGATGCTCTATCCATTGAGCCCAACCAGCTAGGACCTGGAGCATTCTTTGATCCACCCAGAGGACATGAGTAACCTATTCTTCTTATTCATAGGTATATACATGTCACTATTATAGTTCTTATTATGTAAGACTAGTTAGCAAAATGTTTTGTCTTCCTGTGAGGTCCATTAGGATAGGAATACTGTTTTGTAGTTAATATCTTGACTGACTTCCCAGTGGTTAGTATGATGCATAAATAAATTAAGAGCGGAAACAACATGTGAATAATAAAGGTGAGAATGTCAAGGTATTAAACTCAAAAGGGGAAAGGGGGCCTTAAGTTCAGAGCCACAGTGAAACAGTTTTATGTCATTAACTCTGGATTGTCTGCTGATTAGATGGACACATCCTGAGGAGGTTCTGATTTAACCTCCTCAGTCTCCTTTCCTGTGACTGAGAGAAGGGTAACCTAAGTTTAGGCTCAGAAATTCAGATCTTATGTTGGTGGGCAGTGAATAGAGAGATTTTGAGTGTCCTCAGTTGTGTAGGGAATGGGTTCAGACAGGGAGAAAATGTAGGCTTTAGTTGAATCTGTTCCCCTCCAGTCCATTTTCTCAGCTAATTTCCCTGGCCTCTGTTAGGACTGTCTTCATGGTTATGATCATAGCCCAAGGCAGTATGTCATGAAATAGATGTTATTTCCATTATGAATAAAGAATAAGAAACAAAAATAAAAGAAAGGCAGCAAATGAAATCAAATGCTGTTGTTTTTAAATTTTGTTTTATTGCTTAAAGTATTACAACAAGTGATAGATAGGTCTCCATTTTTTTCCCCTTGACCTTCCCCCCTCCTCCCTTAGAAATCAAATGTTTTGTAAAACAAAGATTTTTGAGACACGGATGGGAAAAAATTTAAACAATAATTGATAAAATTTCAGTATGTAAGAGAGTTTGAACAGCCTCACAGATATTTGTGTAATATAATTTTCCTACGATTTCTCAAACAAGAGCAAAAATAGTTTTATAATTGTCCAAATAAACACCTTTGATTTCCTTTGCATGAACATGTATAATGAATATTTGTATGATCATTAAAAGCTTAAATTAGATTTTGTTAAAACCAACAATGTGCTCTAGTCACCATTAGAATTCCTTTATCTCACAAACTTCCAGAGCAGTGGGAAAATTACTATGTAAAGCCAGGTTGTATTTCACATAGCACATTGAAAATATTCACAAAGAAGATATAATTGCTGGGTAAGTTGCCTCTTGGTGCAATAAGGTTACCCATTCTATTAAATAAGCCCCAGGAATTTTCACTCATCTGGATTCTAAATTTCATAAACATTCAAATATCATTGATGTGATCAGACACATAAGGCTACCCACTTTGTGACTCCATGCATATATCATTCTAGAAAAGGCAAAACTAGCGACTGAAAGCAAAACAGTGGTCTTGGTTGGCCTCAAAAGAGACTGAAGGAACTTTTGGATGAGATGGAAAAGTTTAATATCATGATTATGGTGGTAATTAAATGACTATATACATTTGGAAAATTCATCAGATTGTGCATTTAAAGTTGGTCATTTTCGGTCAACAGATATATGAAAAGATGCTCAACTTTACTAACTATTAGGGAAATGCAAATCAAAACTATAATAAAACTAGAGTCCTGGTGCACAAAATTCATGCACGTGTGTGTGTGTGTGTGTGTGTGTGTGTGTTTGTGTGTGTTTGTCCCTCAGCCCAGCCTGCACCCTCTCCAATCTGGGACCCCTCTCACAATCCAGGACTGCTGGTTCTTAACCGCTTGCCTGCCTGCCTGGCTGATTGCCCCTAACCGCTTTGCCTGCCAGACTGATCACCCCCTAACCACTCCCCTGCTAACCTGATTGATGCCTAATTGCTTCCCTGCCAGCCAGATTGCCTTTAACTGCCCTCTCCTGCTGACCTGGCCACCCCCAACTGCCCTCCCCTGCTGGCCTGGTTTCCTCCAACTTCCCTCCCCTGCAGGCCTTGTCTCCCCAATTGCCCTACCCTGCAGTCCTGGTCCCCCCAACTGCCATCCTCTGCAGGCCTTGTCCCTCCCAACTGCCCTCCCCTGCTGGCCATCTTGTAGCAGCCATCTTGTGTCCACATAGAGGTGGCCATCTTGTGAGTTGGAGTGATGGTCAATTTGCATATTGCCTTTTTATTATATAGGATACCACCTTACACCTGTTAGCATGGCTATTATCAACAAGAAAAGTAGCAACAAGTGTTGGAGAGGTTGGAGAGAAAAAGGAACCCTCATTCATTGCTGGTCATGATGTAAACAGGTACAGCCACTATGGAAAACAGTATGGAGGTTCCTCAAAAATTATGAGTAGAATTACCATATGACCCAGCAACCCCTCTTCTAGGTATCTACCCCAAAATTTTAAAAACATTTATTCACAAAGATATATGCACACCTATGTTCACTGCAGCATTATTATGGTGATCAAGACATGAAAATAAACAAGGTGTCCTTGATTAGATGATTATATAAAGAAAATGTGATACATAAATACAATATTATAATACATAAGAAAATATGAAATACTGTAATTTATGATAACATGCATGGACCTTGAAATTATCATGCTAAGCGTAATAGATCAGACAGAAAAAGTTAAAAACCATATGATTTCACTTATATGTGGGATATAAAACTGAAAGCAACAAATGAACAAATAAGAAACAAACAGAATTCATAGACACAGACAATAGTACCATGGTTACTAGAGGGAAAGAAGTTGGGTCAAATATATGATGATGGAAGACTTTGGGTGTTGGGCACACAATGTAATATACAGATAGTATATCATAGAAATGTTCACTTGAAACCTATATAATCTTACTAACCAATGTCACCCTAATAAATGTAATAAAAATAAAGTTGGTAATTTTTACTGTAGGTATATTTTATTTTAATGAATCTAATAAATGTATTCACCAAGTTGTAGTCATTATAATCTATAATTCTTCTACATCATCATTGCAGTTTTCTTGTATTTGAGAGTTATGTTCTGCAGAAATTTAGAAAATTCAAATGTTTCTCTATTACAGACAATTGTATGGGCTATAATTGGGCTAAAAGAAATCAGTTTATAGACTAAGTAATTGAAGATGGGAAGGTATAGGAGAAATGAGGGGAGTGGGAATTAGTATAATCTCTGACTCATTATCTGGGATGAGTTGATGTTATTATTAGCACATACCTCTGTGGTTACTGAATTCCAAAGCTTTGTTTATTGTATCAATTATTTTATTCTTTTTTTAAAAATGTATTTTATTGATTTTTTACAGAGAGGAAGGGAGAGGGATAGAGAGTTAGGAACATTGATGAGAGAGAAACATCGATCAGCTGCCTCTTGCACATCCTCTACTGGGGATATACCCACAACCAAGGTACATGCCCTTGAGCAGAACCAAACCTGGGGCCCTTGAGTCCACAGGTTGACGCTCTATCCACTGAACAAAACCAGTTAGGGCAATTACTTTATTCTTATTAAGTCATGATGCCTGTGTGTGCATGGATATACATGTGCACACACTTGAGCATTGTGATGTAGTGGGGAAGAAAATCAAAACGAGTTTGAGTTCCATCACTTATTAGCTGTATGATTTTGGACAAAACACCGAGCCTCTTCTGAAAATGGTCATCATGGAAATACGAATAAAATTCTAACATCCTAACCCTGTGAGAGGTTCAAACGATAATATTACTTTACTATTAAAAGTGGTAATGAAATGAACCAAATACTGTGAAGTTTATGGCCTTGATATAAAGGTAGCTGTTGAAGTATTTGCATGTTCATTCGTTCCCAGTGCTTATTAGAACAGGTGGGAGGTATGCTCACATGTGGTGACATTGATATTGTCTGTCTTATTGTTCTCATAGCTAGTGACACTGATTCAGGTTATTTTCCTGAGAAGGATGCAAGGGTGATTTCTTTTCCAGGTCCTTGTCCAGATGGATTCAAAGAATGAAGCCATGGACAAAAGGTGGTAGATGAGAAGGGTGGAAATTTATTAGAAGCAAATACAAATTCAAAGGGGGTAACCCACCAAGCTCTTTTTTTGCTAAGGTTTATAAAGGCTGTAGTTCTTTGTCTCTTCATACTCCCTTCTAATTGGTCACTCTTTTTGCAGAATATCAACTTCAGAGCCCAACTCCCACATAGTGTCTTTCTCTTTCTCTCCCCCTTATTCTGTAACATTTCTCTTTTCTCCTGGGAAAATCTGTTTTCCTCTTTCTCCCATACCCTGTGAGTTTTCCTTATCTTCTGTGAATGGATGTCTTCCTCTCCTCTTATCCTATGGCATTTTTTTCCTCTCTCCATGAATGTATCCTTTTGGCAGCTCCAAGCCCTCACCTATGCGTTCCTTTCCCATGGACCTCTTTATTCCTAAAACTACCTAAACCTGCCTATTTTATCCCTAAAACTCCTTTCAACACATTTTAATAACCTGTTTTTTAACTTCAGGTACTGATCTCCATAAAGTTATACCTCTATCACGCTAGTTCTCTTCAAATAAACAATTAAAATTATAAAAGATTATTAAAGAACATGCCAGTTTTAAACTCACAGAAACAGAATCACCAACAGAAAAGCTTCAACTTCTCAGAGGTTAATATTTCAACTTGTACAATAAATATAAGTATAAATATAAGATGTATATATTTTTTGTTTCTTAACATAATATCACCATACATTTTGATGTTTTGCCCTGTCCTCCTTCCCTTTTAAAAATTATTATTTTTTAAATAATATTTAAAAAAATTTCCCATATTTCAGGTACTAAAATTACTATTTCTCATTCTTGTCCTTCTTCAGCTTAGAATCTCTTTCCTCACATAAATTTCTGGTGGATAAAAAAGTTTATTCAACCTACAAGCTCCAACATTCATGGAACATCTTTCATTAAACTTTTTGTGATGTGAGTAATCACAAATCCGTTTGACTGTTTAATGTTATATTCTTATTTATACCTCTATTTATAGTCCTTTTATTATTTACTTGAGTCTTACATTTATTTGTAAACATTGCCTAATCATAGTTAAAATTCATTATAATCTACTTTTTGTCAGGCATGTTATGTGGCACACTCATTGAGTTCTCTATTTAGCCCTATGTGATAGGTAGTAATGTAACCTTAATTTTATAAATAAAGAGTTAGATGTTAAGTATTTTGTAATGTTTCACAGCTAGTAAACAGAGAAAAGAAGATTCAAAGGATCAGACTGATAGTCCCTTTAACATGTGAATTTGTTTAAATGTCTGTGACTTTAGGTTTACTTTAATCCCTCAGAGGACAAAACATGCTTCTTTTTTATCACTAAACATTTGATAAGTATTTGTTGAATGTCTAAATGAAAACATATATTTGCAAATTCTGACAGTCAAAATTTATTACTTGTAGTAAGTGGAGAATATTTACAGCAAGTCAATAGATTATTAAATTAAAAGAAAAATAAAATTTAGAGAAGTGCAATAAAAAATAAATGAAAAATGTTCAGTCTCATCATAAATTAAAAATGCAAATATCAAGTTTCATTGTGTACTTGCACATTAGAAGTCAGATTATGCTGTAAGGCTATCCTCTCGCAAATGTCTGGCTTTGTAAACCAAGGTAGCACACCTTAGTGGTTAAGAACACAGAAGATGAACTCAGGTTTATCAGTGTTAATTCCCAGCTTTGCAACTTCATACTGTAACTGGGCCTAAATGTCCTCTTCAGAAAAATGGGGTAGAGATAGTGCTTTCTTCAGAGAGTAGTTGTAATAACTAAATGAGTTGACATTTATGAAGCTTTCATAACACCTACTGGCACTGAGTAGGTTATATAAAGGCTTGTTAAACAAGCAATTCTCATGTCTTTAGGGAAGACAAGCTGGAATCCCATGATTGTTGACTGCTAAATATGTTATAGATACATCATATGTTTTTGTGTAACCACAAATCAGCAATCCAATTAAGCAATAATAATTTTTTAAAAAGCTATGCATTCTGTTTTAAGGCTACAGCCGACCTTCTGGTATCTTAGGAGTGAGTAAACAAAATTCTGTGTTATTCTTTCTTTTTTTTTTTTTTGTTCATAACATAGTTTTATTTTACTTTAGTTACCATTGTGTACAGCATGATTAAAGTTCTGTAAAAATATGTATAGTCTTACAAAAGGGACTGTAAACACACGGAAGCAATGGTCATGGTTGTCTTTGGGTATTGGGGTTAAGAGTCATTTGAACTTTTCATTAGTGTTCTCTGTGTTTTTTTTTTTAATTTATCTTTATTGTTCAGATTATTACAGTTGTTCCTCTTTTTTCCCCCATAGCTCCCCTCCTCCCATTTCCCACCCCAACCTCTGTCCTTGCCCCCCCACTGTCCTCATCCATAGGTGTACAATTATTGTCCAGTCTCTTCACGTACCCCCAACACCCTTAACCTCCCAAAATTGTCCGTCCACTCCATTCTATGCCTCTGATTCTATTCTATTCACCAGTTTATTCTGTTAATCAGATTTTTTATTCACTTGATTCTTAGATTCACTCGTTGATATATATTTGTTGTTCATAATTTTTACTTTCCTTTTTCTTCTTCCTCATTCTCAAAGGATACCTTTCAGCATTTCATATAATACTGGTTG
>PVJC01029218.1:0-22063 GCA_004026665.1 Murina feae
ATATATATACTCTGAATCTGGACAGTGAGAGTTTGAGTCGCACTCTCTACTACTTACCATATGTATGTTCTCAGTTTTCTCATTTATAAAAGTGGGCATGATGCAGTATGATCTCATTGGGTTATTGTAAGGATTAAGTGAGTCTGTATGTGAACTGCTTAGAGCAGTGCTTGGCACAGAATAAGCATTTTATAAGGGTTAGCTACTCTTCTTATGAATACACATATATACTTTTTTAAACAAATGAGGTTTTACTATATGTATTTCCTCACTTCATAATATGTCTGGGAAACATACTTATAATACAGGCAGGTCTATTTCACTCTGTAACTGCTGCATCATATCCCACAGTAGAGTTGGGTCTAAATGCCTTTAACCAGTCTCCTGATGGTCAGTTAGGTTGTTTTCAGGTGTTTCTGCTTCAAAGCAAATGCCAATATCTTATCCTTGAATATAAAACAAGGCCTGCAGAAGGGACAGACATGTAATATATTATACCTACTTTATAAATGATTAAAATGAAGCTCAGAGGATTTTCGTGACTCGCACAAGGTCATTAACTAGTAAATAGCAGTTCAGAGAACTAGTTTAACACTGTCTGACCTCAAATTTTCCCATTTGATGTAGAATAGCTTTACGAATACAGCGGTCCTCATGTCATATGTCCACGACAAGGCTTTTCTGCTTTATGAAATAAGCATTAGGCAACTACATGTTTATGTGCATCCAAAGAGGGCATAGGTCAAGAGATACAAATACGCTAAAAGATGAAATAAAATAGTAAGCCTGGCACTGTCCTAGATATTAAAGAGAATATTAAAATCATGACACCAATCTTAAATGCTTACATGGTTTGAAATCAGGATACATAATACATGGTGGTGAAAGGAAGAATAAGGAGGATGAGTTGCTATTGGGCTATGTAGGAGACTATTCCTTGAAAAACTGCCATGTGTGGCTTTTGGTCTTCCCGGATGCTACACCCTTGATTAACTCTAATCTAGCTCCATTAAGACTGATATTTATATGCTCCTATACCCACACTCTCTAACCCTGCCACATCCTATTAAGTAGTATTAAGATAACAAAAATTTCAGAAATTACAAACATATATAAAAGTCAGTTGAATTGACTTTAAGTTATTGTATCTCAGGACAGATAATTCTTTTATATACAGTGAAGCTTCAGCCAAGTATAGTCCTCTCTCTTTCAGACAAGAGACTACTGTACAATGACTGCAAAATGTGCAGGACTCATTGTGGAAATAGCTTTTCAATACCCTGTGTTTCTAAGTCCAGTATAATTTGGGATCCAAGAACAGAGGGGGAAATGTAATATTGTAATGTATTTGTTTCTGTGCTTGACTTGCTATGCTGCCAACTTTGGGAAAGAATTTTATTCTCAGCTAGATTATTTAATGACTTTAGGACTGGGGTCAATGACTTCTCCAAGCTGTAATTTCCTCCTACATAAAATAGAGTGAGTGTATTTGTTTTGTTGGGAAATGGGCATATCCAGTCTGTTGAAGTTTATCTGAATGTTTAAAAAAGCATAGGTGATGCAAATTGTAACATTTAAAAATTGTATTTATTGATTGATTAATGAGAGAGAGAGAGAGAGAGAGAGAGAGAGAGAGAGAGAGAGAGAGAGAGAAACAACAATTTGTTGTCTCACCCACTCATTTACCCACTGGCTGATTCCTATATATGCCCCGACTGGGGATCGAACTCGTAACCCTGGTGCATCCAGATGATGCTCCAATCAACTGATAGCCAGGGCACAAATTTTAAAATTTTACTGCAGTGAGAGAAATACTAAGATTTAGAAACATTCAAGATATAGTGTTACTTGAAAGCAGATGGGGAAAAAAGGAAGTACCATGGCCTTTTCCAGATATATTTCTTAGATAGCACTAAGTCAATTTACTTATGAGATGGTTGTTTACCTTCTGCCTCTGTTTCTGAGTTATGGTCACATATAAGAAGTTTATAAAAATACTTATCAAAATCCATGGAACATAATGCAACAATTTAACTCCTAATGACAGCCACCTCTAACTATGAATGACATATAATAATAAGTTATGTTTGAACTGGATTTTCAGCTGCAGATCTTTAATCTGCCACCCAGACAACCCTATAAAGTTGCACTTGCGGCCTTCATCCCACTTGGATGTGTGCCCCGCTGCCTCTACTTTCCATCATTCGGGTGCTTTCGTCTTCTTGAATCAGTGAACAATCTTTGTTTCTGTACCTTATTAGGCCAAAGACCATAACAGCGAGTGATGGCATCAGCAAGCCCTGCGGGCAGGATTCTCTGCAGACCCAGCCAACCTCCAACAAACCCCTTTTTATGCTCCTGTTTCTAGGAAGAATTATGATGGCGGTGCCTGCTGTTGATCAGTCAGATCTGTGGTAGGCCTAGAGATAAGTCCTGTAAGTGTGGTGTACTGTAAAACAGCGGCTCCCATTCATTAGTAGCTTGTGTGTAATAAACCACCCAAAAGTGGGGGTGGAGCGAGGAGGCAGCTGCAGTGTGCAAGGGCAAACAAGGCATCTCATTCTTGAGAGCCAAAACTTTGTAATTTGCTCCTGGGCAGCCTGCTCTTGCTGACATTCTTTCTGATAACATAGTGGTGGCCTATCTATAGTTATGGTTTGACTAACCCAAGAGATTCTAATTGGTAACTATGCAGATACATATTCTAATTGCTGGGTTAAAATGTCATTTTTCTCTACCAACGGTTAGCCTTCAAATAATGTATGCTAGCCATTGTTACATAGTACTGGTTTCATAAGGGTGGCACTTCAAAAGATACCAGCTAACACTCACACGGCGAGGATGTTCCCTAGGAATGAATGGCATCTCTTTTGTAGTGTATTTCCTAGCCATACACGTGTTCATCGAATAGAAAGGTATTTGGGGGAATGCTTGCCTTTTGAAAATTAAAAGTTAGAAACGGAATCTCATTGTTTGGCTATCAGGTATCTAAGAAACACTACTTTGCAACTAGTACTGCAGATTATTCATCTGCCCAAAGCCAAATGTGGAAAGCAATTTAATCGTGAAAAGAAGATAGTATACCTGTGTTGGGGGGGCTGAGGGAGGGAGAGAACCTCAATAAGCCCTTTTAATTCAGGATGGGTAAACCTAATAAAAGGGAAACGCTTGAATTTCTCAGGACTTCTTAATGAGATGAGAAAAATGCTGTAATTTCTGTAATAAACACTTTCTTTTTACATCCAAAGCAGGCGCATGGCATTGCGATATCAACACTGTACTCATTCCTCCTCAGCCCCCTACTGCTTTTCCCAATGGGAATGGAATAGTGGACATTCTAGGCATTTTTCCTTCACCTCTCCGAGCTCAGGATCAGGAGAGGGGCTGTGGCAGAGTGTTGTTTTGGAATTCTTGCAGGTGTTGAAAAAGCAAAGGGTTCTTTGGGGAGGCACATCTGCATCTGTCATATGCCATTTGTGCTAAAGCCTGTGGTGTTTTTGTTTGTTGGTTTGACAGGTTGACATGTAATGGCCAGGACCCAGGAGTGGCTGCTCTCAGCAAAGTCACTCTGATAGCTGGAGTTCTCTAGAAATCAGCTGTTCTGAATTCCCCATGATTTTTCCCTGCCCTTCAAAGGAGAATGTGTTGTTCTAATGTTCCTTTGGGCTTTTTGTTTGCTTTCACAATTTTGTGTGTGTTACATTGTTTTAAACTCTAAATTAAGATGAAACAGGGACTTTGATAGATTCATGACCTCTATAAAGAGTTTCAAAACCAACCAGTCCTTCCAATGTACTTAGAAGTGGTTAAATCGTTTTATGGCATTAGCATAAATATTGGGATATCATAAAATTTAAAACTTGAGAATACATCTGTGTCAGCGACGAATGAGGGAACCGTAATAGAGGCAAACACTGAAACATTCAAACTTTTTCATACTTGTAAACACTAAAATGAAACTCTCATTTTAAGTTATTTTTGAAATCCTTTTTTTCTTTTTCATCTCAGAATTTATATGTAAGCTTGTATCTTATCAACCACGTGACTACACAGCCAAGTAAATATGTGTGAAAACAAACTTTACATGGTGTCTTTTGTGGACAAAGTGAAATCAGAAATCCTTACGAACATTTTCTATACACAGGGAGCTTCTCACAGAATTAGGGGTTCAGAGCTCACGTTTCTAGTGTTAACTTTGTTGTCCATGTAACTTTCTGCATGTTTTAGTACTGTGATAGGTCCCATCCTGTCACCCTTTGGGGAAGGCACAAAATAACAAAGGAATATCATGTGTTAGGCAAATGCAAAATGCCATGGATGTGTTCATAATAACATTCACTTTACATTAACTCAAACATAAGTACTCCACTGACGTAACGGTTTCCGGGACATACACCTTCCCTTACCTGCACATCGCCCCCGTACTGGAAAGGGTCATTCCTTCTGACAAAGCATCTTAGTTCGGGTGTCTTATCTGCCAGCATATTATCAGCGCCACAGGTCTATCTGCATAACCACGTTTCCATGGAGCCCCGCGCCAGGGACAGAGGAAAGGCAAAACTAGCCTCCTTTCAGGCCTCGGAGTAGTCCTTCAGAATGGGTCACCCGGAGCCCAGGAGCAGTTCTCCCATGGTTTGGGTGAGAGAAAAAAACGAAAAGCCGCTTCCTAACTGTACAATGGGAAAATGGCTGATGTTTTTCCCTCTTCTAGTGACAAGTTATGTTCTGGATATTTAAATTTTTAATAACATTTGTTCATTTTTAATGTACTGATTTTTAGAGAGGGAGGGAGGGAGGGAGAGAGAGAGAAACATGGATTTGTTGTTCCACTTATTCATGCACTCATCGGTTGATACTCGTATGTGCCCCGACCAGGGATCAAACCTACAACCTTGGTATTGGAACAATGCCCTAGTCAACTGGAACTACTTGGCCAGGGCCCTCATTTATTAATAATTTGTAAAAACCTTCTTAAGCGATGATTCCTTCATGTTCCCTCAGTAGGACTTAAATATACTCAGGTCTTTACTGTTTGTAGTTAATTTGCCAGGTTTAGAAAGTAAAAAAAAAAACAGGATGACTAGTTAAAGTTGAGTTTTGGATGATCAACAATTTCTATAGTATTGCATGGGATATACTTACACTAAAACAAAACTCTATTGTTCAACTTTAACTGGGTGTCCTATTTTATGGGGCAACTCTATTGGTAGCAGAGGTTGATAATGGCAAATTCATGATCAGAAGCCTCATCGTTTGATGGGATTAAATTTTTTTAATTGTTTTATTTTCTTGGGCTTCACAAAGATTATCTATTTAGAGTGATATAGTTAATGATAATAGCTATGATGGTTGAGCACCTGCCCAAATACACAGCAACCAGAGGAGACAGATGATGTTATCCCCATTTTGCAAGTGAGAAAACCGAGG
Source organism: Murina feae (assembly GCA_004026665.1). Classification (NCBI taxonomy): domain Eukaryota; kingdom Metazoa; phylum Chordata; class Mammalia; order Chiroptera; family Vespertilionidae; genus Murina; species Murina feae. The sequence continues at coordinate 5,428 of PVJC01029218.1, forward strand.
CCCAGAAGCGATGAACCATTTTTCTTGAGTTAGACAAATAACGAGCGCAAGCACGAGGATGGGAAATCAGGTCTACAGATTCCAGAGTTGGGGCTCTTCCTCTTTGCTGCACTGGTTTGTCAACTATGAAAGGTCATTAAAGTCACAAGTGCTGTAATCAGCAGATGACAGCTCGTATAAAACAATGTCACATTGCTAGTCATCCTTGAGTGTATATGTGTACTCTTTTTCTTGCTAGCCCCAAGGGCCATGTCAGTGTCTCACTCTGTTTAGTCTCGTCCTTTAGACAAGCCATCACATATGTAATAATGCCACTTTACAATAATGTCACATGATTGAAGATGATCAGAAGTTTGTCTTTGGACTGAAACAAGTACGTTTTCATTTTTATTCATATGTGACGCATGTTGTCATAATAGCCCTCGGTTGGTACACAACCTCTGACTCCATTTGTTCACGCTGCATAATGTGCCTTGCACCTCCACAGTTTTACTTGCTTTATAAACCACTCACCAACCTCCAATATCAGCTTTTCCTTGCCAGTACACCAAAATAAAAACTATTGCTCCAATGCCTTACCCTTCCTAGCTTTAGGGCATGGCCACAAAGCGCTGAGGGGGCTCTTCTCTCCCTGGAAAGACTTCAACCCCTGGTTTACCTTTGCCTGCGGTGCCCGGTCTGATGGAAATACTATTCCACAGTGACTCCTCCCCCTAGTCCTTTTATGGTTCTTTGATATTACTTAGAAGGTGATTACACGGCTTAATTTATTTCTTTGAATGCACAGGTTTCATGGTCATTAAAATAATCACAGACTCATCAGTTCTCCCCATGCTTAAATAAGATCAATACCAACCAGAACAAGCGGCTTCTTCTCTCCTCTGGTCAGCAGATTTCTCGTTTTCTTTTCTCTGTCACTCCCTCTCTCTCTCTACTTCTCTAATCCCTTCCCCTCTTTCCCACCCTCAAAACACGGTATGGAAAAGAGTACAGTGATTTTTTTTTTTTTGGACAGTTCTTTCTGTAACGATTCCTAAGATTTACTCCGCCGTTATCCCAGACTTGGAGAGGTGTTGCCTTTCTACAAACTGTCAGAGGCAGCTGTAGCAAGTTTGGTGTTTGCTAGAGAAAAGAAAAAAAAATAAAAAAAAAAGCCTGCTGGCCCAGCCTCCAAAATCCAGTTCAGCGGTGAAACGGTTAATCAGATGAGTAAAGGCTGTTTTTAAGTCTGGCTCCCCTCTCTGATGCACTCCTGAAAATTCACCCTGTACTGCAGAAATCCTAAATTGCAGTGCCCTGCACCCCACCGGAACTCTTCAGTCTGCTGTAAGTAAGCCTCAGCATGGGCAAGATTGGGGGTGAACAGCTGGAGGAGGGGCTCAAGCCCTGCCCCTTTGTGATGGAGGGGCGAAACACTGGGGTCCTGTGGAGAAGGAACACAGAAGCCCTCGAGGCGCAGAGAAATAGACCCAGACAAAAGCCCGTTACATGGTTGCAAATCACCCCACTGCTGTTACTTTATTTACTGTGATCTGCAGGAGGATTGTTTTCTCTTTGCAAAATTTTTAAGCTTCGTGGGCTTTTCTCCTCCACCGCAGCGGTCGCTTAGACCACAGTGCCGCAGAGAGACGGCCGGCACCTTCAGCTTTCTGAGGGAAAGGGAAGAAAACACACCCACTTGCTTAGTCAGGACGCGAGGGACGGGAGGAAATCGATGACCCTCCAGGGATAAAGAGATGGAAGTACTGTGTATTTTGAACATGGACTTCCATCGCTTCTGTCTGTGTGGTTTTGTTCCGTGTCTTTCTGGCTTTAATTATCATCATTATTATTTTTACAGATGACACCTCCATACATGCTTTGGGACCTGAATTTATTTAGATGTGGGAAGGAAAGAAAAGGCAACACAAGTTCGTACTGAATCCATTAGAGACATAGAAATACATGAACATTCTCCCTCAGTAAAATAATTCCCCCCCCCCCCCAGCTTCAAAATGGATGGATATATCACCCTATCACTACGGCAAGACATAAGCTGTGAGGGTGGGGGTTTTCTGTCGGAGGTGGTAAGAGAGGGAGGAAGGCAAATGGAAACAGCTGTTTTACAACCCGAAGGGCAAGAACTGCCTTGGTACGACTTTCTTCTGGTGTTTGTCAAAAGGGGACTCTCGCCTCCCTGCGAGGCAGGGAGAGAGGCCTGTGGAAGGAAGAGCAGTCACGTCTCTGAAGACCAGTGAGTGGATGACTCTGGTGAACCTCTCTCGGCAGTTGCGCAGGAGCTGCCGGCTCCGCCTTGGGGGGCTGGGTGACCGTCCCTGAAACCAGGGCAGCGCAAGGCTCCTCTCCGCGGCTCTCACGGTCGCCACGAGGCAGCCGAAAGGGCCCCTTGCAGTAAGTGTGCTCCATGGAAGAAAACATTAAAAAGGGACATTTTCCTGTGACCAACCCACGGAGGTGTGTACAACGTGCTTGCACAGGTAATTAGCACCCAAACCAGGTTTCAGGAAATAGTTCTGGTCACCTCGAATGAAGAATATCTAATGAGCTGAAGGGCTTGGTTTTCAATGGATGATTTACCCGGGACAATAGCCCAGGCAGAGCCGGGTAAAGAGTTTACAAATGGTAACTTGAGAAGCAGTGGGCTTCTTTCCCGGGAGCTTAGTTCTGTCCCCCCCGCCTGAGATCCTGTCCCTTCTCTGCAACCTCGCTCCTCCCATCACTGCCACAAAATACACACATACTAGAACTTTTCTTGAAAAATTGAACTTAGTCCTTAAAAAAAAAAAAAATCTGTCCAAGAAGCATAAGGAAGGTGCAAAAAAAGAAAAAAAAAAAAAAAAGGAAAATGCCCTGTTGGCACCTCAGCCGTCGTCCTCGTTCCGGGTTATTTCAGGCTGAAACTTCTGTGTGTGTTCAGGCTTCCTTGCTGAGGTTCATTGTGGAGTCTCCCTTATGGGAGTTTTGCTGGATAACAAGCAATGCTGGAGAGATTACCCATTTTTGTCAGCGGTCTGGAAAAGACGGACAACACCGAGAACCCGAGATGACCAGATAAAAAAATAGTTCAACATTGCTTAATGGACAGTGTTATGTGATTTTGTTGATTTAAGAAAGGCTCAGTACCCGGAGGCACTAGTGTTTGCTATGCTGCAAGCATTGTCATTTCTAGGAAACTAATGTCCTGCGCCATAGTAACTCTGGTAACCGAATGAATAATCATAGTTAACTTTCACCCGCTGAGCCTCTTGTGAGATGAATTTTACTGTATCGTGATCTGAAAATGTTCGTATGGTTCGTATTCTGCTCACTCACGGTGAAGGCCCTCTCCCACTGCATCCCACCCCCGATTGCCTTGGGTACACATGTAAAACTAAAAGAAGGAACATAGTATTTGACAGACTAGAAAATAGCTCCAGAAAATTCAAATAATTGTCTAAGGTCACCAGTGTCAGAGCTTGGACCAAAACCAAGATTTCCTAATTTCTCATTTTGACTGCCCCCGACCCTCCACCCCCCAGTGCATTAGACCGTCTTCTTATGCGGTTAATAATATATGAGAGCTGCCTCAGAATGCCAGTTTCCACTGAGGCATGCTCTCTGTCATTAAGTGCTCCAGCAAACTGTTAATTAAGATTGTTTTGAGCTGTTTACCAATTTAGGTGATGTCAGATACTTCTCTTGGATTCTATCAGCCTCTTGGGATGGCAGAACATTCTGTTGATTCTGTTGCCTGTGGCTTGACCATCTGTTCTGCATCAGGATTGCGCTGCCATTTGGAAATCCATAATCTGACGCTGTTACCAGAATTGTACGTTTAAAATGCATTAAGTTCTTTGTGGGTCACCAGCCCTTCATAAGCTCCCCCTAATTTTATAGGCTGTCCACGGAGACCACTTAATTTGGGAATTGAAAGGTATAGGTTAAAAGACTGAAGCAATCCCACTCCAGTTTTCTCCCCTAGGCGGTTCAGAAGCTGTTTTGTTACTACGGATGTGAGATAGAAAATAAAACACTGGAAAGTGCAGTGTGACGACTAACCATGAAACACTCAAGAAGGGTTGGAAGCAGGAATGAAATCATACTTATTTCCAGTCGTCCCTCTGGGGGCACATCCAGGAAATGTTTGACATGACTCCGTGTGCATAGTACTACAGAAGACCTTCTTTGAAGACATATTATGTCCTAAGATAAATGTTTACTTAAAAAATGTCTATGCTATAGACAATTTCCAGAGTTAATTTTTTTAATTTTTATTGTTTAAAGTATTACAAATATGTCTCATTTTTTCCCCCATTGACCTCCCCCTGGCCTCCCCTACAGAGTTAATTTTTAGTACCTTAATGTCCCTAATTATCCTTATCATTTAGGCTATTATGTCCCTACAGGATCATTTAATTTATTTTTTAATACTGAGTTAGTCAACAAAAAAAAATACACAGAGCAGTACACAGTAAGTACTCTGTAAATGTTTGCCACCAATACTCATTTGTTTATGTGTCATTCATTGAGTGCTGATTCTAGCTATTGGAGGCATTGTGAAGGTGAGGGTCATGGGTCCTGCCCTCAAGGCATTTATAGTCACCTGAAGAAAACAGAGAAGTAACTTGGTCATTACAGAGAGATACCTGTAAAAGTATGTAGCTGATGTTGTGGGAATAGCTAGGAGGGTAAACAGATTTCCTGGGCCCACCCTAATCTACTAAATCCCAAAGTTAGGTGGTGAGGCCTAGAAATCCCTATTTTCCAAAAACTCCTCAGGCAATTCCAAAGTAGCCCTGCAGTGTTTGTCTAATCTAGTCTGGAAGAAACTTCTGGGAAATGCTTTCTAGAAGAGTTGATATTAAAGTTAGAAGTGGGAAGAATGAAGGGTATCCTAGGTTAAGGGAAAATCGCTCAAAGAAAGGTGTGATAGAGCCTGTCCTGTTTGGAGAGGTGCTGGTAGATGAGTCTGGTTGGAATGAAGGCCTTGTGGAAAAAGGGTTGTCATAGAGGTAGAATGACCACATGTGTCCTTACTCAAACCAGAACGCGTTAGAGAGTGAAAGGCAGTATTCTAAATAGTGATGCAGGGGAACAGGTATCTTCCATGGGAGATGATGCTAGGTGCATACAGAGCTCTGAAGAGAGGCTGAGGTCCTTCAGAGTGGAGCTGTTGCTTATCCTCTTTGAGTCTATTTCCTCATCTGTAAAATGGCTACAATACTGCCAATCTCACGTGGCTTGTATAAGGCTTAAATAAAAGACATTCATGAAGCTCTTTGTCAGTAAATTGTAGGTGTGCAATAAATGTTAGACTTTCTTTCTTTTGAAAAAAATGTTGTTGGAGAGTTAGAGTTAGGAGAATAAGGTTAAGGTACTAGGATTCCCTCACCCTCTCTCCTCAAGGAGCCCACTGAAAAACCATAGCTCTTACCAACTGTAGGACTCAGGTGGAAGGCAGGAGAGGGAGGTGAAGGCCAGGTCATGGGAAGCTTGTAAAGCCATGTTATCGAATTAGTACTGGTCTGATCAGAAAGGGATTTGAGGTCTTCTTTCTGTTTCTTCCACTCACCATGCTTGTTCCTACCCCAGGGCCTTTGCACTTCCTGTTTCCCCTGCTTGAAACATTTGAACCTTAGATGGTCACTTGGCTCACTCCCTCACTGTCTTCAGTGCTACTGCTTCGAGAAGGCAAACTTTATCTGAATTAATTGAAATACCATCTCCCTAACTGCTAGTCACTCTTCAACCTCCTAACCCCATATCTTGATTGGATTTTTTGTCAATGCTTACAAATACTTGGTATTATATTACATATTTATTTAATTATTGCCAATCTCTGCCAGAATATAAGCTCCATCAAGACAGGGACATTATCCGTTCACTGTGTTTCTCCAATACCTACATGAGCATGTGGTAAATATAGGGTGCACCCTCCCCAAATGTACATACACTTTAACAGCCGATAGCTCAATTAATGTTTCTTTCTTTTTAGACTTAACCCATGGGAATTAATAATTATTCAAAATGTGTATACATTTTGGGGGGCACTGTATTATGGTTGTATTCTACCAAAAGCTGAGGTCAGCTCTTTCACTACTAAATGTCTTTTGGTGGCCAGGAGGCATAAGTCATTAAACAGTTCATTCTACCTAAAAGTCAGTTCTTGAAAGCAGCTCCAAGGCATAATTTGTAGAATAGTACTTTTGTGTGTGTGTGAGGAAATATCAAAGACTAGGATATAAACCTTGTATATAGTGTATTTAAAAAAAAGAAAAAGCTCACAGCCCAAGCTGGCTTGGTTCAGTCGTTGAGCTCAGCCACACTGGGGATCCAGCCCACAACCTGGGCATGTGCCCTGACTGGTAATCAAACTGACCTACTGGTTCATAGATCAGCGCTCAACCACTGAGCCATGCTGGCTGAGCCAGAACTTTCTTATAATGTATTTGACCAGTAACAAAATGCAGTTTGAATGATGGTTTCAATTTCTGAGGTTTGGAATATTAAAACACACAACTATTAGAGTGATAAATAACAATAAGCTTCTCTCTATTAGCTGAACAAGGTATTTTCACCCTTTACTCTTTTTCATTCTAAAGCTTTAAAGACTGTATGTAGAGAGGATAAGGTGCGATTTAGGTTACTACCAGGTGAAATGAACTGTGAAATGAATAGTTATTTCAAGAAACTGAAAAAGAGACAGAGAAGGAAAGGAAGGAAGAATGGAGGACAGATATAAGAAAGAAAAATATCAATTTATGTTTGGCCACTGACCTGTGGAGTGAGTTTGTTAGTTTTTTGTTGTTGTTTGTTTGTTCTTAATCCTCACCCAAGGGTATTTTATCATTGATTTTTAGAGAGAGTGGAAAAGAGAGGTAAGACAGAGAGAAGTATTGTTATGAGAGAAACACATAGATTGATTGCCTCCTACAGGAGCTCCGACCAGAGCCCAGGCCAGGGAGGAGCCTGCAAATGAGGTATGTGTCCTTGACCGGAACCAAACCTGGGACCTGCTGTCTGCAGGCCAAAAGCGCTATTCACTGAGACAAACTGGTTAGGGCAAGTGACTTAGTTTTAACCTTGTGTTTTTGACCAGTTGTGGCCTAGTGGGCTATAGTGAGGAAGTAGGCATGGCATAGAAAAACCCAACTCTTTAATATCCTTAAAATCCTGACGAGCTGTCTATTTAGGACTGCCCAGCAAGGAAGACTTCAGTAGGCACTTGGACCCATAGAATGAATTTCCATATGCTGTCACCATTGCTCTCGCTGTCCTGGGAGGGAGGCTGACCTGTTCGCAGAACTGTTCACTTAGGAAGAGTGAAGTTTCAGGAAGGCTGTGAAAGGTAGAAATGGTGCCGAAAGGTCATTAACCTAGGGAGTGGCTGTAACCTTTCAAAACAAGGTCAGTATGGTATAACTTTCACAGTTTAGTTTTAAAATTTTGTATGGTTTCCTTTCCTAGAAAAGCAAAAGTGCTATTGAGAGAAAGGAAAATCAACGTTAAGTAAAATGCCCCTGTCAACAGTAATCTTTTAGAACTGAAAAAAGAAGGTTCCACCTCGAAGAGTTTAAATGGAGAGGTAAGAACCTCACTCTAATACTGCTATTCAGAAAATTGAGCAAGATATTCATTTCTGTATTCCTTCTTAAAAATGTTTCCTTCTACTTTAAGAAGATTCCAAATATCTCTTGTGTTTGCAGATAAGGATTCCAGACTTCTCCCCGTAGGACCTAACAGGGTAGAGGAGCAGCTGATAGTGCCGAACCAGAGCATGGGCTCAGAAATCCCATTACTGGATTCAATTCCATCCTCTCCATTTCCTACCTCTGTGACCATGGGGAGGTCACTGATTATCCTTGAGACTATGTGACTATGAATGCCTTCCTAGTAATTAGAATTTAATGAGATTTCAATGGGAACAAAAGTGAAAAATCATTGAGATCTCACATTTAGCGAGTTAATAAGTGTTCATTCCTTTTCCTTTTCTTCCTTATTTGGCAAAACAGCCACTTTTTCTTACAAGTCAATAAATAGAAAACATATGTTGATCTGTGATTTGCATAGCTAAATTTGTGTAGCCTCCCAAATTTTAGCATCAAAGGACAAAAAATAGAAATTTTAGAATAAAAATTCTTAGGCATTTGTTACCCCTTAGCTTTGGGGAGTAGTTTGTTTGTTTGTTTGTACTTTAAAAAATGTTTTCATTAATTTTAGAGAGAGAAAGAGAGAGAGAAATATCAATGTGAGAGAAAAACATTGATTGATGCCTCCTACTCATACCCAGACTGGGATCAATCTCACAACCTGGGCATGTGCCCTGACGAGGAATCAAATCTGAAATCTTTTGATTCATGGGACAATGCTCAACCAACTGAACCAGCCAGGGCTCATATCTAATCTAATAAAAGAGTAACATGCAAATTGATCCTCACTCCATTACACCTAAGCTGTGCCCACCAGCCAAGCCATGCCCACCAGCCAATCAGAGCTACTGTATACAAATTAATCCAGCCAAGATGGCAGCTGGCAGCCACGGAGCTAGAGCAAACAGGAGACTTCCGTTGCACCAGCAATGGAGGAAACTGCCTGCCTAGGCCAGCTGGGCCTCTGCTCAAGGCAACAAAGTTTCAATTATAGGAGATAAATAAACCTTAGAAAACTGCTTCCAGCCAGCCTTGCTGGAATGTTGGGTCAATGGAAGCTATGGGGAACCTGAAAATGGCCCTCAGCCCCTCACCCAGGCTGGCCAGGCACACCAGCAGGTGGACATCCCCCGAGTGGTCCCAGACTGCGAGAGGGCACAGGTCAGGCTGAGCCCCTCCCTCCCCTGAGTGCACAAAGTTTTGTGCACCGGGCCCCTAGTTTTTCTATAAAGCCATTCCTTCTGTATTAATTATGAGCCAAGAACTGGTTTTAAGTGATTAATATTTATTCTTTCACTTAATTTTCACACACCCTCAAGTAAAGGTCTCTATTCCCATTTTAGTGGCCAAAAACCAAGGCTCAAGCTCTTCTCTAGCACAGCACAGCCTCCTCAGGGCCTCATGCTCGGTAGACACTCAATAACGAACTGACAGTGGGATGAATACATTGGCCTGTTACACTTGCAGAGCACTTTCAATTTGCACATCCTTCTCATATACCGGATCTTGTTTTATCCTTTCTCCTGGCAATCAGATCATTCTTTTTTTTTTTTTTTTTTTTTTCTCTTCTGAATTGGGAGGGACATGATTGCTTTTCGATACAACTAAGGGCCTTAAAATATTAATGTTTCTGAACAGAGAGAGAAGTGTTTCCCAGTCCTGTTGTTCTGACTGGCAGAGCCTTCTAAGGGGAGGAGGGAGACATTGAGAGGAGGACGCCCGACTCCAAACAGCCCAAACCTGCTGCTTCCTGTGCTCGATTCCTCGCTCCGAGTGGAAACCAAATGACAAGACAAAAGATGAAAGTCAGTTTTGATGTTAAAGTCTGCTTTGGTGCCCTTTGGTGTCCTTGTAATCTTGGTCATAGATCGTTTCTATTAATTTAACATAATTACTTTGATAGTGGTGCGTATCATAAACAGACTAATCATTCTGAATGCAAACAGTAGAAATTAAATTAAGTGTTTCTCTCAAAGGGTTTCTTTTTAAATTTCTTCTCCTCTTCGTCTTCTTCTTCTTCTTCCTCTCCTGTGTCTCTTCCTGAACGCAGGCAGCCAGAGATGCAGGCCCCCAGATTTCTCTCTGCAGAGTGTACTTTACCTTTTGGATGGGACTTTAAAGACTTTAAACAGCTTGAGACTTATAGTTTGCCACGGGAGCATGTAGCACATTCCTGTTTCTACTTTTTGAACCTGGAGCTGGAGTCTAAGAGCCCCGCGCAGGAAGTCGCAGGTGGTGGGAAAGGGGAAACAAGGTCATTTTCAACCATGTACATTGAGGTTGTACCTTTAAAGTCAATTCTAAATTTAATTGAAAGCCGAGGGCAGAGAAGCCAAGATCGGAGCAATGTGGTGATTTATTCTGAAGCCTGTAAGAAGTCATGCGGCTGAATGTGGGATGAGCTGGGGCTTTAATAAAAATGGCACTGGGGAAGCCAGCGGGAAGAGGCACAAGAATGGAACTGGGTTAGATGAAGGATCTCCAGGCCTGAAAGGGAGCGGGGGTCTTGAGAGAGCAGTGTTTGCCCAAACTCTGCTGTTTTTACCATGATGGATGCACATAAGTAATTCGCATCAAAAGGAAAAACCAGGATCAGACAGAAACCACCAAGACTCTTTAGACAGTGAATTTTTGCATGAAATCATTAAGGTGTCCAAATTGCAAAAAGGCGACGGAATGAATGGCAATGAGAACTCATCTAATATTATTTCTAGCTGAAATTTAGCTGAAGAAAAATGACATGTTTCTTTATTAAAGCACTACAGGACTTGACAGCAAAGCTCCCACACATTTCTATGGGTGTTATTGTCTCCTAAATTATATTGGACCATTGCTACAGAAAATCCATAACGTTCTCAGAATCAAATCTTCTCTGTTGACAAATGGTTTAGGAACAATCTTTCCAAGCTAAAAAAAAAAATAAAAAATTTTTTTTTTAAAGGCAGCAGAAGCTTGTTAGCAGATGTTACATTAGAAAGAGAATCGGACTGGGCTGGAAATTATACTTCCTGGGCTCTAGGGTCTTTGACTGGAGAGATGGGCTGCTGGTCCCTCCAGTGGTAGAGACTACATGATTTGTTCCTCTGACTCTAATTTTTATAGGCTCTTCTCTTTAGATCAACTTCTCATCATAGTCCACACCCATATTATTATTAATTTTGATCTTATTACAGATGTATTACATATTCATTGCAAAAAACTCAGACAATGAAAAAAATCAAGAAGAAAATACACATTATTTGTAATCTCACCATCCAGAGATAACCACTGTTAACATTTTGGTTACTATCACTCTGATTAAGATAGTATTCAAGGGACTAGGAAGACTCTACATCAAATAACTAGGCACTGCTTCCTGTTGAGGAATAATTGTCACATTCAGAATTTGTATTTGGTAGCAGTGGCTCTTTTAAAAATCTTTAAATGAATGATCTCTAGCTTTGAAAAAGTCTTGCCCTCATTGTATCTTTTCTTTCTGGTTGCCTGGTTTATGATGGATGTCAAGATCTGGGTATCATAGAGAAGGAACTACACACAAGGCTCTGCTTGATTCTGTGACCCACCAGCTTGACTACCAACTTTTAATCACCACCAAGTTTTGAACACGTTCCTAGAGGAATCTAAATGTTTGTGTATGTGCTTTTTGGGTAATATTTGGATAAGGACTACATAGCAGTAATAAAAACCTAAAAATAATTGATATGTTGGAGCGCTGGACGTATAAATGAACTTTCTTCTAATTATGTCCCTTATTTTTGCTACAATATTTGTGCAACAAGTGAAAACAGTAAGGAAAAAGGCGATAGTGCAGAGGAGCAGTAAGGAAGAGAATGTGGGAATAAGGCAACTCTTTAGAAACAAGCATTTCTGTATATGGTAGACTTTCAGCTTCTAGGGTCAAGAAACTCACAATAAAAATGCTTTTGCATTTAACTTCACTAGATTAAAAAGTAAAGACCTGGATTCCAACCCCGTTTTTAGTTAGGGCTTTATTTCCCTGAGCTTCAATCTTCTTGTCCATAGTAATTCTCTTACCAAATTTATTTTGTAAAGTTGTAAAAGGAAAGTTCAAGTGAGGTATTATGTGAAGAAATGTTATCTAGAATTCTAAGATATGGTGTTTTAGAATTATATTCGACAATTGGAATTACTCTGATTAGCCAGAGGATTTCCAAAGGTTCTAGGAAATTTCCCTCATGATACTGTTGGTTCTGTTATGGCTGGTGGTGTTTCATTTCTTTCTTTCAGGAAATCAAGGGAAACCTATGTGAATTTAGGCATAGATTTTGGAGTCAGATAGTCAGATAGTCTCATGTTTGGGAGGCTTTGGACAAGTAACTTAGGCTCACTGAGCTTCATTTTCCTGTTCTGTAAATTGGGGATAGTAAAACCGACCTTGCAGGGCTGCTAAAAAATTAGGAATAATGTGTGTAAGGCCCTAAGCACTGAGTTAGCCACACATAAGTACCCAATCTATGGTGGCTTATATTTTAAACAGGATCGATGTAAAAAATATTCTCCCTCAGCTCTAGCCGGCTTGGCTCAGTGGATAGAACGTCGGCCTGCAGACTGAAGGGTCCAGGGTTCGATTCCAGCCAAGGGCACATGCCTGGGTTGCGGGCTTAATCCCCAGTAGGGGGCGTGGCGAAGCAGCCAATCAATGATTCTCTCTCATCATTGATGTTTCTATCTCTCCTTCTCCCTTCCTCCCTGAAATAAATAAATAAATATTTTTTAAAAAAGATGATCTTGGATAGGGTGGTGACTGCCCCCCTTTAAAAAAAATATCCTCCCTCAGCTCCCCACTCCCACAATTCAGATGTAGAAATCAAGGCAGTGTTGCTTAGAAGCTCCTACTAGGTTGTCCTTCCAGCACTTGAGAAAATTTTCTAACTCAGCCCCCTAGGAGCAAGGCCAATATCTCAGTCTTCTAAGGGCTTCTGCTTGCTGATGATTCCATCCTTCTTTTTTTAAAATATTTTATTGACTTTTTAAGAGAGGAAGGGAGAGGGATGGAGAGTTAGAAACATCGATGAGAGAGAAACAACGATCAGCTGCCTCTTGCACACCTCCCACTGGGGATGTGCCCACAACCAAGGTACATGCCCTTGACCGGAATCGAACCTGGGACCCTTATAGTCCGCAGGCCGGAGCTCTATCCACTGAGCCAAACCGGTTAGGGCAGATGATTCCATTCTTAAGAGTCACTTAGAAAACACAGTCAAGGCAGAGTTTAGTTTTACCAGCAAAGTGGGACTCTGTGATAAACTATCAGCCTGGAGTTAAGACTAAAGAAAAATGAGGCCATGTGCCAACCCCACACCAGGAGAAGTATACTCATGTTCAAGAGATTTCAGCCAGCATGTTATGCTTCTGGTTGTTTATTCAGAAACAGGTCTTAGGCACTAATATGCATTATCCAGAACTAGGCCAGCTCTGGGATGCAATGCTGAGGGGCACTGTTCACTGTGATAACTCAACCTCCAGGCTGGGAGTCAGAGGGACACAGGTTTGAATCCTCAGTTTAGCAGCTTAAGTGACCACTGCTCCTCTTACTAGCTGAGTGACATTGCACAAGCTGAGCAGTCTCTCTGAAAATCAGTTTTTGCACTGGTACATCGGATAAAAACAAAGTGTTCATTTCATAGACAAAAGAATGAACTGAGAACATGAATGAAAGGGCCTGGGTCTGGCACAGAATAGGTACTCAGAAAATGATGGTTGTTATTGGTAATGATGAGAAGTCTTCATCTTCATGCTCACAGTGCTTCAGTATTATGAAGGCAGAAGCAATAAAGCTTATATGAAGAGAGTAAGATCAGGGAAGGCACAAAGAGGAACATCTGAGCCTCACTTTGATAGGCAGGCAACATTTCTCCCAGAGGAAAGGGAGAGAGGGAGGTCCAGGCAGAGGGGGAAGCGCGGGCGGGCTTAAGGGCACAGACCACCAGGCTTAGGCAGGGACGCTGTCCTGTGTTGAGTGCAGAACTGTCTTGTGGTTCCAAATGGTGGGCAATGGAAGGGCAGCCCTGCTCTAGAATGGAGGTGGCTTTGTACCCCCAAAGCCACTGGTCTTGGTTTCTTGAGCAAGAGACAGACCATGAAGTTATGCTGAACACCCTCCATTTGCCCCTCCAGGGTCATCCTTCACTCACCTCCTTCTGCTCATGACCTAGGGGCTGGCTTTTTGTGGACCACATCAATGCTCTACTTCATCCTCCAGCTTCCAGAAGTGTTTGGCCAATGGGACACAGGGAAGAAATGAAAAGGAAGAAAACTGAGAATGAGGTATTTATTTCCTTGACAAAAGACCATAGCACCGATCAGGTGGCCTTCACACATAGCCCTCTACCCTTTGGGATCACTAATCACTCCCTCTGCCACAGCCTCCCCCTGACACTGGCACCGAGGTCTGACACCACCTCTTATTGTTTACAAATAGTCCTTTTATTACCTCTCCCTAAATTACCCAATTCGAGGCACTAAATGATCCCTTGCCAGGCCCCTGACCCATACATAACTTAAGCAATAAAATCAATGTGTTGCCCTAACCGGTTTGGCTCAGTGGATAGAGTGTCAGCCTGCAAACTGAAAGGTCCCAGGTTTGAACCTGGGTTGTGGGCTCGATCCCCAGTGGGGGACTTGCAGGAGAAAGCCGATCAATGATTCTCTCATCAAGGATGTTTCTATCTCTCTCTCCTTCTTCCTTCCTCTCTGAAATCAATAAAAAGTATATTTTAAAAAAGTCAATGTGCTTATGGGGGAAGGCTAGGGCACAGAGACCATGGCATTCATGCCAAAAGACATGAAGTTCCAGGGCGTATAACTTATATAAAGAACAATGGTTTATTCATCCCTTTGCGGCTACCAGTCTGGAGCCACATGGAAATGCGGCCGGCTCTGGGAGGGTACCCTCAGCTTGTGTCTAAGTGAGCCACTCATGACATGATTGAAGGGCGACATGGTAAAATGCTGTTTCCCATCTCAGTGGGTGGACTGACTTCAAGAGGACGGCCTTGAAGTAAGCTGTCTCATGTCAAGATTGTTCTTATGAGAAGAGCTACAGAGGATAGACAAAAGATGGAAGTGATTGTGGGTGACAGAGGTGGCAGACTTAGGAAGAAAAGCCCCCCTTTTTAGGCCTGCTTTTCTTTACAAGGAGCCAACGGAGTTTCTCTTCCTCACCTCTGTCCTCCTCCTCCCCCCAGGTATGGAGGAACCATCTACTCTCTCTCTTTCCACTCCCGTCTATCCTGGGGTCTGGGAAGGATGGGAGGCAACCAGTTGCTTTTTATGGCTTTCCCCAGAGGCTTTGGATTTTGAGCCTCAGCTTTGATTCTGTAATGAACACATATGTTTCCTATTGCAAGAATTTTAGACAGCAGCGAAGAGGAGGGAGAGATGGTGAGAGAATCGAGGGTAGAGAGGACTAAGTGACTTCCACTGAGCAGTAATTACAGTGGAGAGTGGAAGACCATTCTCCGACCTCGGAGGCATAGCTGGAAGCATTTCATTCAATAATCATTTCGTACTGAGAGCTGCATATGCAGGGCACTGCTGGGCTTTGGAGTCAAGGGGGGACAGTATGGGGAGAAGGACGAGACCTGTACACACATATGTGAGTGGGTGAAGGAGCTGGGGGTAGGGATTTAGAAAACAAAGAGATGAGATTGGGTGGTGGGAACTGGACCTGAGAAACAGAATCTGAATTGGGTCTTGAAAGATGGTGGTCATGGAAGTAACGGGATTCCTGGGCCTCTCTTCCCCTTCCTACCACCTCCCTTGCCCAGCCCCTCCAAAGCAATAAACCTATTTCATTGTTTCTACACTTTCAAATTTTGATGGAAAGTATTACATAAATAAAATTTACCCAGGATATGCTTCAGGGTGCACGTGGTCTAGGAAAAGTTACATTTTGCATAAGCTGTCTTCATCATCCGAAGCCCATCAGCAGTAAGTAAATATTTGCTTCTAATTACAGAAGTAATACCAATACTTTTTTATTTTTAAATAATTAAAGATTATCGGTAAAACAGAAGTTCCCTTTGAAACCGAACACACCCCAAATCTATATTACTTCTAGGGATCTATTGTCCTGAGTGTGGGTCTGTGATTACATCATGATGGTATCTTACTGCGTGTTCCTTCTACAGTCTGCATTTATCACTCTCTGTATCTAGAAGCTCATTCTGAGATGCTTCACAGAGATCTACCCTTATTCTTTCTAATCCTGTCTGTCATTTGTTTCTAGAGGTAGTTTTGGAAACACTTTTTCTAACTCTTTCAGAAACTTTCCTAATGATAAAAATCTCTTACAGGTGTCCAGGGTCATTACCAAGACGGTCTGTTTCCACAGGACTGTGAAGGGGGTTGATGAAATTATTTTCATCCAACAACCCAGGTGATTTTATTATTCTGCAAGTTTAGAAACACTCTCATGACTTATCTATTTCTTATCAAAGGACATTTAGGTAGCTTGAATTTTTGACATTACAAACAATGCTGCAGTGCACACTCTTGTACATTTTTTCCTAGTGCACATGCGTTTTTCTGAGGTTGAAGCTGAGGAAACTGAATTGATGGGTTATGTGGTGTGTACATTTTATTAGATACTGATAAATAGCCTTTCAACGTGGCTGTAGCAATGTATGGTTCAATCACTGTCTCAATATCCTTCTTTGTCTCTGAGAGGGAAAAAAACATATATTAAAAAAAACCTCATAAACAAAACCTTGTCAGTACAATTGTAGAATTGCATTTTATGAGTTATTATTTTCATTGAATATCTTCTCTATTTAAATAACTTTTTAGGGGAGAAACAAGATGGCGGCATAGGGTAGACACCGCATATGCAGCTGTGAACAACTATTTCAGAAAAACCACGAAAAGAACACACGGACACCACTCGCACCCGCAGGACGGCTGGCTGAGTGTAAATCCTACAACCAGAGAAGAGTCTGAGACTCAGAGCAGCAGCGGAAGCAAAGTACAGAGGTACGGAGGCGCGC